>JAPKLY010000538.1:92243-162796 GCA_026898435.1 Prunella vulgaris
GCTTGTCATGAAACACTTTCATTTTTTCTTTGTAAATTCTAGAATTGTCATATGCATCATTTCTGATTTCCTCCAATTCATTTAGTTGAAATTTTCTTAAAGTACTAGCTTTTTCTAGATTGAAATTAAACCTTTTAATAGCCCAAAAAGCTTTATGTTCTATTTCAACAGGTAAATGACATGGTTTACCAAAGACAAGTCGGTAAGGAGACATACCAAGTATTGTTTTGAATGCTGTTCGATAAGCCCATAGTGCATCTACTAACCTGATTGACCAATCTTTTCGATTTGAGTTGACTGTCTTCTCCAAGATATGTTTTATTTCCCTATTAGCGAGTTCAGCTTGCCCACTAGTGTTTGGGTGGTATGGGTTAGACACTTTATGATGGATTCCATATTTTTTCATTAAATTCTCAAAAGGTTTGTTACAAAAGTGTGAACCGCCATCACTAATAATTGCACGAGGCATTCCAAATCTTGAAAAAATATTTTCCTTTAAAAATTTTAAAACAATTTTATGATCATTATTTTTGCAAGGGATTGCCTCAATCCATTTTGAAACGTAGTCGACTCCAACCAAAATATATTGATAACCAAAAGATGGTGGATTAAAAGGACCCATAAAATCAATTCCCCAACAATCAAATACTTCAACAGTTAGGATAGGATTTAATGGCATCATATTTCTACGACTTATGCCCCCTAATCTCTGACATCGATCACAAGATTTACAAAATTCATATGTGTCCTTGAAAAGTGTTGGCCAATAAAATCCACACTGTAAAATTTTTGCAGCGGTTTTTCTTGTTGAAAAATGCCCCCCACAAGCTTCAGAGTGAGAAAAATTTATTATGCTTTGAATCTCATTATCTGGTACACATCTTCTTAATATTTGATCAGGACAATATTTAAAAAGATATGGGTCATCCCAAAAGAAATTTCTTACTTCCCTAAAAAATTTCTTTTTATCTTGAGCATTCCAATGAATTGGAATTTGACCTGTCGCAAGAAAGTTAGCAAGATCCGCAAACCATGGACCTTTAGACACGGTGAATAATTGCTCATCGGGAAAAGAGTCATTTATGGGGCTTACCTCGAAAGATTCATCACATGTAAGTCTGGATAAGTGATCGGCCACTACATTTTCCACTCCTTTTTTATCTTTGATTATTATATCAAATTCTTGAAGTAAAAGTATCCACCTAATTAATCTTGGCTTTGCATCTTTCTTTGCTAGTAGATATTTTAAAGCCGAATGATCAGTATAAACAACAATAGATGAGCCAACAAGATAAGATCTAAATTTTTCTAGTGCAAATACTACAACAAGTAATTCTTTTTCAGTAGTGGAATAATTCATTTGAGCACTATTAAGAGTTTTACTTGCATAATATATCACATAAGGTTTCTTATCTTTTCTCTGTCCTAACACGGCTCCAACAGCATAATCACTAGCATCACACATAATTTCAAAAGGTAGAGTCCAATCAGGAGGTTGCATAATAGGTGTAGAAGTGAGCATTTCTTTGAGTGTTACAAAAGCCTTTTCACAAGAGTCATTCCACTCGAATACTATATCTTTTAATAAAAGGTTGCATAATGGTCTTGAAATTGTGCTAAAATTTTTTATGAACCTTCTATAAAAACCTGCATGTCCTAGAAATGATCTAATATCTTTAACTGATTTTGGTGTTGGTAGGTTGGCTATTAGATCAATTTTGGACCTGTCAACTTCTAATCCTTTTGATGAAACAATGTGGCCTAACACAATTCCTTCAGTTACCATGAAATGACATTTTTCCCAGTTAAGAACAAGATTTTTCTCCTCACATCTAGCTAAGACTTTAGCCAAGTTTATTAAGCAATCATCAAAAGAATTTCCAAAGACAGAGAAATCGTCCATGAAAACTTCAAGAAAACGTTCAACCATGTCACTGAAAATACTTACCATACATCTTTGGAATGTTGCTGGAGCATTACATAATCCAAATGGCATTCTACGATATGCAAACGTTCCAAAAGGACATGTAAATGTTGTTTTTTCCTGATCTTCTAGTGCAATTGCAATTTGATTATACCCTGAATATCCATCTAAGAAGCAATAAAATTCATGCCCAGCAATTCTTTCCAAAATTTGGTCCATAAAAGGTAGAGGAAAATGATCTTTTCTTGTCATTATATTTAATTTTCTGTAGTCAATGCATACACGCCAACCAGTAACAGTCCTAGTTGGAATCAATTCGTTTTTATCATTTTTTACTACAGTTACTCCAGATTTCTTAGGCACAACTTGAGTAGGACTTACCCGTTTACTATCAGAGATAGGATAGATAATATCATTGTCTAATAGCTTAATCACTTCATTTCTCACCACTTCTTTCATATTAGGGTTAAGTCTTCGTTGCATCTGCCTAGAGGGTTTAGCATTTTCCTCTAAATAAATATTATGACTGCAAATTAATGGGCTAATTCCTTTTATATCTGATATAGACCACCCTATCGCATGCTTGTGAATCTTTAATACCTCTAATAATTTATGCTCTTGATCATAACTTAACTTAGAGGATATTCTTACCGGATAAGTATCATTAGCAACCAAAAAAACATATTTCAAATTTGATGGTAAAGGCTTCAACTCTAAAACTGGTGGTTACTCGCTTGACGGGGTTGGAGTCTTTTCGGACTTTGATAATTGTTCAAATTTGGGTTTCCATTTATTAAGCTTTGAAACTTGTGAAATCATAGGAATGGAATCAAACTCCGAACTGTTATCATTGACACAATCATTTATCAAATTTTCTAATGGATCAGAAAATGAGGTTATCAATTGTTCAAGAGTACATGTCTCAATTACATCAATTTCGTTAGCCTCATCATTACTTTGTGGTTGCTTAGAAATGTTAAAAACATTTAACTCCAAAGTCATATTTCCAAAAGAAAGATTTAAAACACCATTTCTACAGTTTATTAAAGCATTAGAAGTTGCAAGAAATGGTCTTCCTAAAATGATTGGATGTTGAGATGATGGATTTGAGACTGGGCATGTGTCTAAAACAATAAAATCTACCGGAAAATAGAATTTATCAATTTGCACTAACACATCCTCTACTATACCTCTTGGAATTTTTATAGAACGATCTGCCAATTGAAGTGTGACAGTAGTTTTCCTTAATTCTCCCAAATCCAGTTGTTTATACACAGAAAACGGTAAAAGGTTAACACTCGCACCAAGATCAAGAAGTGCATGTTCTACTTTTGTATTCCCAATAATACAAGATATTGTTGGACAACCAGGATCTTTGTATTTAGGAGGGGTTTCTTGTTGAAAAATTAAACTTACACTCTCTGTTAAAAATGCCTTATTTTCAACATGTAGTTTTCTCTTTACAGTACACAAATCTTTCAAAAATTTGGCATAAGATGGAACTTGCTTTATTGCATCTAGTAGTGGAATGTTAACTTTTACTTGTTTCAAAACCTCAAATATTTCAGAGTTTTGGTCCAATTTCTTAATTGGGTGTAATCTTTGAGGAAAAGGAGCAGTGGATGATTTCTTAATAGGGTTTAAATTCTTATTTTCATCTTCTTCTTTATTTATATCTTCATTATTCGGGGTCTGGGTTGACTCAACTTCCTGTTTCTCAAGGTTGATTGTTTTGTCAATTAATTTTCCACTTCGTAAAGTGGTGACAAAATTAACATTTTCTGGTGCATTAGAGGAACTTTGACATTGCCCAGCAGGATTTTGTTGAGGTTGAGCAGGAAACTTTCCTTTCTCAACTGTTCTTAAGGAATTAGTTAAAGTAGATAATGTACTTTTAATATCATTGATGGCTTGTGACGTTTGGTTGTTGACGGTTGTTTGTCCTTGCATAAAGGCTTGTAAAGTTTCTTCAAGGCTTTTTATATGTGGTTTATTATGTTGGGTGAAATTGGAATTGGGGTTTTTCTGGGTGGGAAAAGGTTGTAACACACTTTCATTTTTCCACTTAAAGTTTGGATGATTTTTCCAATTTGGGTTGTATGTTTCAGAAAAAGCTGATGGATATGAATTTTGAAAATTAGATAATGCATTTACTTGTTCATGACACATCTCTTTGAAAATAGGAATTTGTGGGCATTCATTAGTTACATGTCCATTAATGGCACAAATTTCACATATGTCATCATTTTGCACAAATTTTACTTCCTTGGGTTTCTTTAGTTGCAAACTTTCAACTTGTTTAGTTAAACTTTCAATTCTAGCATTTAGATCGTCTTCTTGACTTAAATTATATTTTCCTTTAGAATTTTCAAGCTTAGATCTAATTGAGCCTTCAGAAGTATTTTCATTATACCAAGATTGAGTTTTTTCAACTAGATGGTCTAAATACTCAAGTGCATCATTAGGATTTTTATCCAAAAATTCACCATTACACATCATTTCCACAAATTGTTTTGTTTCAGCGTTTAAACCTTCATAGAAGAAACTTACGGTTCTCGAAGTTTCAAAACCATGGTGAGGGCAAACATTTAATAAATCCTTAAAACGTTCCCAACATTTAAAATATTGCTCATCACTCTTTTGGAAAAAATTCTTGATTTCTTTTTTTAAAGCATTCGTCTTATTAATCGGGAAGAATTTTTTCAAAAATTCAGTTTGAATCTGTTGCCAAGATGTAATTGAGTTTGGTTTAAGAAAATTAAGCCAAGTTTTTGCTTTATCTTTAAGAGAAAAAGGAAATAACTTTAGCTTAATAGCTTCTTGAGTACACCTTGGTTCATTAAATGTTTCACAAATTTCTTCAAATTCTTTTAAATGCAAGTAAGGATTTTCAGAGTCAAAACCATGATAATTAGGGAGCAATTGAATCATACCATGTTTAAACCTAAAATTATCTGCATCTTGAGGGTACACTATGCATGATGGAAGCGAATTTCGTTGGGGTTCAATAAATTCACGCATAGAACGCACATGCAAATTTTCATTATTGCGTCTTTCAAAATCATTTTGGTTTTGAACATTATCTCCATCAACACTTTCATTGTCTGCCATACTTGATGCAATATTTCTAAAATTAATGTTATAACCTCTTATTAAACGACCACTTACAATATCACGAGTCCAATTATGCATACAAATAAATATAATACAGTAGAGAAATAGAGAGAAGAACTCACAAACTTGTGAGGATAAACCTCACAACCGATGGATTTGTTCTCCGCAAAACCTCCCCGGCAACGGCGCCAAAAACTTGATAGCTCCTTGAGAGTTAC
Source organism: Prunella vulgaris (assembly GCA_026898435.1). Classification (NCBI taxonomy): domain Eukaryota; kingdom Viridiplantae; phylum Streptophyta; class Magnoliopsida; order Lamiales; family Lamiaceae; genus Prunella; species Prunella vulgaris. The sequence goes on from JAPKLY010000538.1 coordinate 97,500, forward strand.
GTACCCAAGTGTAGGTTGATTTCAAGTAATAAAATTTCTCGGGAGACCGAGTATCGAACCACAGGGAGATTTGGAAGAAAAAGATATTATCTAGTTGAGAGGTTTAAATAAAGTAACAAAATACTAGAGCTTCGGGATTCCACTTTAGATAAAAATACTAGAGTTATGATCTTGGTTATCTTTGATAACTCAATCGAAATCTAACAATCAAGTGATTTCAATCGGAAGATATAACTTTGAGCACATATAATACTTTTGAAAAGTACCTTTAGAAATTCGAACAAGTTTATAAAATCAATAGTTGATATGTAAAACTAAGCATTTGTTGTGCCAATAATTCTACAACAAATCAAAGTAATGACACATCAAAACCTCTCTTAAAAACTCTTCAAATGACTAAAGGATTAAAACTTTGAAAATCTTTATTGAATAACCAAGAACATTACTAATACTTTACTAAAGCTTCATCCCTAACTCTAGTAAAATATTTAGCTACTCATACTAATACAATAAGAACTCATATTTCTAAGAGAGATACTAGACTAAGATAGAAGGATTACAAGGAAATGGGATGCCTTCAAGGGTTGCTAAAGGGCTCTTTATATAGGCCTCCAAATAGTGAATCATGGAGACTTTAGCAACCAATTCACGTGGCCTGTAAACATCAGTAATTTAATTGCCTTTTCTGTCTGAATTTCATCTTGACTTCTGAATGAAAGTTGTAGGCCGTTGGATTAGGTTTCCAAGGAGTCTAATATCTCCAAAATTTGATCTCTAGATTGTGAGTTATGACCATAATAGTGGAGTTGGTAAAACTGGATTGTTTTTCTCCGCGAATTTATGGTGGTCTATTCAAAAGCAGATATCTCAGCTTGCACAAAATCAACGCCTTTAATATTTCTACTGTGTCTTGATAAATTTCTTGGCTAACCAATGGATTTGGTCTTGTGTAAATTGGACTTTTGTGTGAATTATGGTGAATTATTTCCCAACATGTGTACTGAGATGGCGGAATTCTGAAGCCCTGCATTGATTGTCATTTTGACCATTGAAGCCGGAACTTTTAACACTTGAGCCCTGAAGACAAGTTGTAGAGCAACGAATTATTGATCAAATACAACTGGAATTGGTTCAATTGGTTTAGTGAGGCTCCAGATATTGTACAAATACGAAAATGTGTTTTGAGTCCAAACATTGGACAGAATTGGAGTCTTCACTTTTGAGTACAAATACAATCCAAACATGTAAAATTGGATCACTAAAGTGTCTTAAGTATTTAGTACATTGTCTTAGGTGTTCAATATCATAAAATTTGGATAAATATAACTCCACTTAAGACCTCAACAATATACAATAGACATAATGGTTAGGTTGAATTATACATATGCTTCTTATTTAAATAGAAAACATAAATACTTATAACTAATTAGAAAGTGTGAAATTATATATAAATACGCTAAACAATACATTATAGTACACAAAATAGGTAAAATACATGCATACTTAAACGCTAATCAATGTGTATGTGTATCTTCAAGTGTTCTTAGGTTTTATCAAGAACACCTTCAAATCTTCAAACAAACCCTAACTCTTTGTTCTTGAAAAATCTTTAATTTTTCAGATTCACGGCACGCAGCCTCCTTCTAGCGCCAAATTGTTGGTAAAATTTACTAATCGTGTTCGTTTATGTGGCTTCACAACGAATTAATTTTACCAAACAATAATCTTATGATTTTATGTTCTTAGGGAGGGAGAGAAGAAAGTTTAGAGAGAGAAATATTGCAGTAGGGATTGTATTAATTGTATGAAATGTGAGAATCTACTCAATAGTTACAAGAGAGGTCTTATTTATAGGTGTGCCAGTGTGAGACGGCACCTTACGAGCCTATACGGCTTCCGGTGTTGACGAGGGTCCGTAACCCTCGTCCTGGTCCCTTACACTGCTCCATATGTTGTGCCTCGTCCTACTCCTATGCCTTAGACTAGATGGGCCTCATTAAAAACCTCGCCGTAAACCACCCTTGTGGATAAACCGGACGGAGGGAAAAAGAGCGCACCATCGGGGTCCTATAAACTATCATGCGAGCTCATAGGCGAACTCGGAGATGAGCACTCGGGCGAGCTCAGAGATGAGCACCCGGGCGAGCTCCTACTCCTTGGTGCCCGGAGGTGTGCTTTGCACTCCGGCGAGCTCGCGGGCGACCTCCCAGGTGGTATCTTGATTCTCTGATTTGCCTCGAGTAGCTCGCCCATCAACACTATTATATGCATTTACTGATACTATAATATCTTATAATTAATGTAATTTCAATATATTAGTCTAGTGATATCGATGAATATATCTAATTGTGTTAATTTCAAACTATAAAACTTATTTATAGGAGACATTATATTTGATTTTGACACATATCATTCATTCTAGTGATACATTATCGGCCTTTTTCATATTCAATTCCATAATAAGTTCCTCAAGACATTGATGACTCAAGATTTTCGTCCCGCAGCAATTCCAAGGCCATGCTCATGATTAGTACTTGGATCACGTTGAAACCTCTGCATTTTAAACATCAATTTATCAATGGTATATAAGGGCTAATGAATTAAAAAAAGTAAATCAAGAATCAACCATAAAATTCCTAGTGTAGTTTATGCACAAATTTGAGGAAATAAAATGGTGCATTCTCACCATATGTTTGGGAGCCATGTCTAATGAACTCTTTGACATCAACTTCCCAAAGCCAGAGCTCTCATTCAACGATCCATGCAGCTTATCAATCTTAGATATGTTTGTTTTTGCTCGATTTTCTTCAATGTTGGGGACGCGCGCGTTCATGAACCTCTCCACCATTCGGCTTCCCACAACTTGCCCTTGTTGAGCTCTACTCTGATTGCCTACATTTCCATCAGCATCCAAATTTCCTCTCCTGCCCCTGGTCACACTTGGAGAGCATGATTGCCTTCTAATGTTCGGGTTTGTGTCCTGTTTTTGTGGGGTCGAAAGGCCCTGATTCATTGGCCTTCCACGGTTAGCTGATGTTGGCCTGTGTGTTGTTCGCAGGTTGGGTGGCGTCTCGTTGGAAAGTCCCATGATTTTTGGCCTTAGGAGAGGTGATACTCCTCTGCTTTCTGTTGCTTTGCTTTTTGAGGGGTTCTTTGAGAGTGGGATGTTTGGTTGAATTTTCTTTTGTTCGTATTTTATTTTATCAGTGCATGTTTTGCTCATCTTTTGGGCCATTATCGGCTCATTTTTCATGTTTTTCTTGTCCAGTGATGACGATAAATTTGGCGTCCTTGTGGGGGTCTTGTGTTGTTGAGCAGGTCTCAGATTTGGATTTGGAGGCGTTGATGATGTTTTCTTGTTACCTTCTGAATTTCCTGCAAACTGATATGTATTGATTTTTTTTTGTTATCTATCTCATCATTGAATGATATCTAATGGGTCTCTTTATTTCCTTTTCAAATTCTTGATCCAATGTTAGGATAATGCTAGAAAATTTAGGAGGCGCTTGGTATGAATTTAAAATGAAAATGGTAATGAGTATCATTATGGGGTTAGTGATTACCTTTTTGTTTTATCTTTTTTATGATGTCATTTATGTATAATAAATAATATCAAACACTACTAATGAAAAAATCCTCATTAATCTCCATTAATTCTCATTCCTCACCCTCATTACCCCAACCAAGCAGGCCTTTAATAAAATCGGATTTGGATTCAATCATACAGTGTTATCCTATGCAATATAACTTTGCAGTTTTATTGCATTTTTTTTAATTGCGCACTTAAGTTGTACGGTGTACAAAAGACTTACTTTCGTTTGAATCCAGAGATGGACATACCTTAGGCTTTCTTTAAACAAAAAAGGTATGAAGTTTGTTTGAGGAGATCATTTTACCCTTGAAAGAGGCTGGATGATTGGTATCTCCCTTTGAATGACTAATTCTTGTCCATTTGTTTCCATCTCAAGTGACGGAAATAGAGGCGTCGCCGGCGGTGTTTTTAGCCTTCATCAAAGTTTTTGCAAAAAAAATATATATTAAGAAACAAGTTAACTAAAAGTGCACCAATTGGTGTCAAGTTCGACTCGATTATATATGTAAAATAATAGTTTTTTCGTTTCATAATATTTTACACATTTTTTCTTTTGCTTGTTCACCCTCAATTAAAAAGAAAGTCTTTTTTCATTAAACTCACAATATTCACATATTAATTTTACAAAATATCATTACATATTTTACACTCAATCCAACCACTTTCTTTACTTTAATACTAAAACTATACAAAACTACCTCTCAACACTCTACTAATTACAACTTTTAAAAACAAAATTTTCAAAAACTGTTAATAAACAGAGGGAATAGTAATTTTCATAAATTAATTCCAGATAAATTGGAGCTATAATTACCAATTGTAGTCATTTTTCCCACTCTCAGCAAGAAACTCAAGCCCTGCCCCTTTTCTTCCTCCAGAATCTATTTTGTAGAGTCCATGATTTCCTGCACTCACCAACTTGATCACAAAACATAACCATATTCTCTCACACACAAACACATTTATGTATGTGTTTTACTCTTCAAAGAACATATTTTGTCATGTACAAAAAATTGACACTAGTTAAGGAATCATACAAATTCGTCATCTGAATTTTTAACACGTGTAAATGGGGTAATGAGCACGTTTGGTCCTATAAGAATTTATACTCAACAGATTTGGTTCCACATTCCTTTTTGTCCTTTTTTTTTACATATATAGTCCCATGTATTAAAATAAATTGCGCATATAGTCCAATGAGAATTTGTGCTCAGCAGATTTGGTAAAAATCTTATGGGACCATTTATGTTAAGAAAATGACCAAATTCATGAACATAAATTCTCATGGGATCATTTGTGCAATTTACCCAGTGTAAATGCGACATATACAGATCGTTAATTATTTTCTATTACTACACGTATCATGCATCTCGATAACATGAGTTAAGGACTAACCATTTTTTGCTTCAAACTCATCGGAAACGGGCTGGAGAAGGCTAGCAAATTGAACCTTATCGCGTGTTTTCAAATCTCGAAAGAACGATAGCTCCTCGTCTCTGTCCTTGAAGCAGTTAGACGCCCTTGGAGGTGCTCGAAAACCTTCGCCTACTTCTCTTTTGTTCATTGTCACAAGCTTTACTAGGCTGTCATTCTTGCTTCTCAATTTATTATCTTACCTCGTATTTGTTGAATACTTATAAGATGTCGGACCTAACTATGTTTGATGATTGAATTTTGAAAGAAGGAATTGAGACAACATATATGTGTTAACAAATGATGAGACAACCCTTAGCTTTAGCCGGCCTTGAATCAGTTGACATTGTAAAATAATGTAAAGGAATAAATTTGAATAGTATAGTAAGTGGAGAAAAGGTATAGAATATTCATTAGTACATTTGGCACATTTATAAGCAGTTTAGGCAGGCCACCAATTAATCCTAGAACAATTATTATAAGAGCTTTTAATGTTCCCTCAATTAAAAAATTACTATTAGTCAAGACATGGATCTTACACTAAATTAATAAAGTTTCAGTAATAGATAGAGAAACACGTACGTTACATATAATGATAATTCTGAAACATTTATTTCTTTGCAACTTGACACTACTTTAGATTTGCTCATAGTTAATGGATATTATTCGTTAACTATGTGGTAAATTCACTGTTATCTCGCGCGATGCTATCTTCCTCGTTCATAGATAACATATATGAATATTTGTTATCTATGAATTCTTTACATAATTAAATAAATTTATCTATGTGGTAAACTCTATATGGATTGATCCATCTCAAAAATTGATCGTACCTTGTGAATTTTGAACCTAAAATCTAGAGAGCAGCACTTTACATGACTAAATAAATAAATATGTTATCTATCAATACATATATCTATTACCTTTGAACATTGTACTTGTCATGTCTCACTCATATGTAACTGAATAAATTAGATATGTAACTGAACAAACCAGGAGGGTTAGCTCACCTGGCCATCGGGCTTCTCACTTGAGTGGGTGACCTGGGTTCGATTCCCTCTGGTAACTACTAATAACTAACATTTACCGATAAAAAAAAGATATGTAACTGAATAAATTAGTTATCCATTAATACATGCATCTATTACCTATTCACGAAAAAAATAACTAGAAATATCCATTATCTTTTATAAAAAAAAATTAATTATCCATTATTCAACAAATATTTATATTTTAACTATTTTTTAATTTATGAAATTAATTAAATATAATTTATTCAATAAAAAGATATTACAGAATTTAATAAAGTCATCATCAATTCAAAGGTTATATGCCCTAATTACATTGCTTTCATCCTACTACATCACTATTGGAAACCTACTCAGCCACTGCCACCTATTCCGGGTAGGACGAGCTTCTCTGCCTTGTGCCTATTCCTAGGTTCAATGCTTGTAGTAAAGGATGATCTCTTGTCTTGCTACTGACGAGCTGCTGACTACTGACGAGCTACCCTGCTAGCTCCTGACGAGCTACCCTGCGAGCTCCTGACGAGCTATCATGCTAGCTCCTAACGAGCTACCCTGCGAGCTCCTGACGAGCTACCTTCCTAGCTCCTGACGAGCTACCCTGCGAGCTCCTGACGAGCTCGCCTCCAACAGGATTTTGTCGAACCGTTCCAAGTACTGCTGGTCCGCTAGCCTTTCAGTGAGGATACAAAGATTGTAGCGGTGATGGCCGGCTTAAAGAAAGGAACAGACCTGTGGAAAGAGATGCACCTGTCTTTTCCAAAGACCTATGCCGAATTTAGACAAGACAGGTGCATCTCTTTCCACAGGTCCGTTCCTTTTTTTAAGCCGGCCATCACCGCTAAAATCTTTGTATCCACACTGACAGGCTCGCCCTCCAGCAGGATTTTGTCGAACTCTTCCAATTACTGGTGGCCCGACTCCTCGTTCCCCTGACTGATAAGCAAGCCTGTGCTTCTGGGTGAGGTATGACCCGTATCCAGAGAAATATGACAGGAACTCCCGCGTCAGTTGTCCAAGACCATGTGTGTGCCACTCACTCAGTCTCCCAAGGTTGAAGTGATAGACTCATTGTACAAACGTGTGTCAAACACTGAAGATGTTGTTATGAAGAAATCCGTAGTCGGTACCAACAGGCCACTGGGAAGGCCGAGATGAGCGACCGACTCGGCTCACGAGGTGGGCGAGCTAGAAGCCAGGCGGAAGGCTTCACCACGAACCAATCCAGAGACATTCTCCGAGGAAGATTGGGGCCGAGATACGAAGAGATGGCTCAGGAGTCCGTACCAGCACCACTACTCCCGGTGCGAAGGGAGGACTCGAACCTACTCCCCCGTAGGTCCGCACATGACATATTACAGAGACCTGCTTTAGATAGGCTTGGCCCGCACGATGCTCGGCAGTTCCAGCACATCACAGATGAGCCACCCCAGAGCGAGGAACTCCGGGACCGTACGTCAATGAGGCATACGGTCCTTCAACAGCCTCCAAAGAAGGTGGCTCACGATGATGAGTTGGCCACGATGAAGAAGACCGTTGAACAGCTACAAGTGCAAGTAGCAACCCAAGGTGGTGGAGCAGATACGAACACACTCCCGGCATTACCTTTGGCACCGGTGATTCTGAAAGCACCGATTCAAAAGAAAATCTAGTTCCCGGTGATGGCCATTTACGAGGAAGAATCTGATCCAAAAGTACACATGTCCAAGTACTCGGATTTCATGATCTCGATGGGAGCAACATATGCCACCTAGTGTAGGAATTTCCCACTAACCCTCGGAGACCGGGCTCACAGGTGGTTCTCCTCACTAGCTCCAGGATCAATTTAATACTTTGGACAACTGACGTGGGAGTTCCTGTCACATTTCTCTGGATACGATTCATACCTCACCCAGAAGCACAAGTTTGCTTATCAGTCAAGGGAACGAGGAGTCGGACCAGCAGTACATGAAACGGTTCAACAAAATCCTGCTGGAGGGCGAGCCTGTCAGTGTGGATACAAAGATTGTAGCGGTGATGGCCGGCTTAAAGAAAGGAACAGACATGTGGAAAGAGATGCACCTGTCATGTCCAAAGACCTATGCTTAATTTAGACACAAGGTACTTGTATATGAAGATGAAGTACAACACTCGACGGACGAGCCAAATATCCTCGATGTCATCTCAGTAGAAACTGAGTTGATAGAGGTGGACAACCAGCTCGAAGAACCGGAGATCGTCCAAGTTGAACAAGACATCCCCCAGCAGGTGGCACCCATGGATATTGACAGTACTCGGACAGGGGACGCACTCGCCAGCTCAGCTGCTCAAGAACCCGTGGAGTTCCGCGAACCTACTCCCAGTTGGACAGATGACGCACCTACCAGCTCAGCTGCGCAAGAACCCGAGGAGGTCCGCGAACCTACTCCCAGTCGGACAGATGACGCACTTGCCAGCTCAGCTGCGCAAGAACACGCAGAGGTCCGTGAACCCACTCCCAGTCAGACAGATGACACACCTGCCAGCTTAGCTGCGCAAGAACCCACGGAGGTCCGCGAACCTACTCCAGTCGGACAAATAACGTACCTGCTAGCTCAGTTGCGCAAGAACCCGTGGAGGTCCGCGAACCTACTCCTAGTCGAACAGATGACGAACCTGTCAGCTCAGCTGCACAAGAACCCACGGAGGTCAGTGAACCTACTCCCAGTCGGACAGATGACGCACCTACCAGCTCAGTTGCGCAAGAACCTACGGAGGTCCACGAACCTAATCCCAGCGAAGAGAGGGATGGAGACCTCGAACCCCGAGTAGGATTCACCTCAGATCCGAGGTGAAAGACCAGGAAGAGACGAGCTACCCCAGTGGAGAAACTCAGAGCCATCCAGGAGTAGGATGGAAGAATTCCGCAAATCCAACCTGGACGTGTTTGCCTGGTCCCATGAAGATATGATGGGAATCCCACTTGAGCATGCTTGCCAACGATTGAACATCGATCCGACAAGGAGGACCGTCCGACAAAAACGAAGGAAGTAAGGACCAGACAAATATGAGGTCTTGACCACAGAGGTTATCACCAGATAGCGATGCACCCGGAAGACCAGGAACACACGGCGTTCTACACAAACAAGAACCGGTTCTGTTGGAGTAGGATGTCGTTCGGACTAATCAACGCCGGAGCTACCTACAAAAGATTGGTCAACAAAATGTTTGACCAACACATCGGACATACGATGGAGGTGTACGTGGACGACATTGTAGTCAAAAGTTTACGGAAGGAGGACCACCTCAAGCAGGCCTTCGAGATAATGCGCAACTACAACATGAAGTTGAACCCAAAGAAGAGTAGTTTCGGAGTACACTCGGGGAAGTTCCTGGGCCACCTGGTGTGCCAAAGGGGGATCGAAGTCAACCCATCCCAGGTGAAGTGCATCATGGAAATGAAGCCACCGACTCGGTGAAGAAGGTTCAAAGGCTGACCGGATGCTTGGCAGTTTTGAACAGATTTATCTCCAGGTCCGGTGATCGGAATTGCCCATTCTTCAAATCATTCAAAGTCAAGCACAATGACGATTTCTGGTGGACAAGCGAATGCCAAAGTGCCTTTGAAAACATCCAGGAGTACCTCGGCAACACACAGATCTTGTAAAGCTGAAGCCTGGAGAGAAACTATACTTATACCTGGCGGCATCAGAGGTGGCCATCAGCTCGGTGTTAGTACGAGCAGAAGGAAAAACATATTTACCAGTGTACTACGTAAGCCAAACCTTCCACGAAGTGGAGCTGCGCTATTCACCCATGGAGAAGTTGGCATACACATTGGCAATGAGTGTTAGAAAGTTGCGACCCTACTTTTTCGACCACCAGGTGGAAGTATTGACAACATTCCCGCTAAGACAAATACTGCACCAGCCGGACACTGCAGGACGCTTGTTGAAATGGTCACTAGAAGTTAGCCAATAAGGGATAACCTACGCACCCCGAACAATGATCATCAACTAGCATAGCAGTAGGAGCCGGTGTAGTACTAATAAGCCAAAATAGACAGGTCTTCACTTCTGCAATAAGATTCGACTTCAGGGCAACGAACAACGAAGCAGAGTATGAAGCACTGATAGTCGGACTTAGGTTATCATTAGCTGTGGGGGCAACCAGACTGCAGATTTTTGGAGATTCCCAGCTAATAATATCCCAAGTCCGGGGAGAGTACGAAGCCAAGGACCAGCAGATGGCGTTGTACCAGAAGATAGTAGCGCATCTGATTTCACTTTTCCAACAAGTCTACATAGAGCAAATTCCAAGATTGGAAAACACACAAGCAGATGAACTAGCCCGACTAACTACAAGTAGCGGAGAAGCAGAGTTAACAGAGATTGTAGTCACCAAGCTAAAGGACCCATCGACGTCTGATTATAAAATAAATCAAACTTCGAGTGGGGGGCAGGAGGAAGACGATGATGGGCGAGCTCCCATCAGAAGGTACTTGGAGGACGGATCGCTCCCGAAAGATGTATGGAAAGTTAGCCGGCTAGTGAAACAGACAGCCAAATACACACTGGTGCATGGTCAGTTGTACAAGCGTGGATTCTCTCTACCCCTACTCAAATGTTTATTGGAAAAACAAGGGTTAGAGGTGTTAGAAGAAATCCACCAAGGAATCTATAAGAGTCATGCTGGGGGGCAAGCTTTGGCATACAAAACAATCAGGCAGGGCTACTGGCCCACTCTACGCAAAGATGCCATTAGCTTCGCTTGAAGATGCCGGAAATGTCAGCTATTTGCACCAAACATCCACACTCCTGCAAGCCAACTTAAATCAGTCTTCATCACATGACCTTTTGCAAAATGGAGTATCGACTTGATTGACTCATTCTTACCTGGCAGAGGCGGTATAAAGTTTGCCGTAGTAGCGGTAGATTACTACACGAAATGGGCTGAAGCTGAGGCACTAGCAACTATAACGCAGGAGAGGATGATAAGCTTTATTTGGAAGAATCTGATATGTAGATTTGGACTCCGGCAGTCAATCGTAACAGACAACGGTAGGCAGTTTGACGGACAAAAGCTTAGAGAGTTCTGCAGCTCGTGGAACATCAAGAAGCATTATTCGACCCCTACCATCCACAGTCAAATGGGCCAGTAGAAGCAGTGAATAAGATTCTGAAGCATGTCTTGAAGATTCGTCTAGAGGATAAGAAAGGTAGCTGGGCAGATGAACTTCCTGAGGTGTTGTGGTCCTACCGAACATCCTACAGAGCTAGTATCGAAGAAACCCTGTTTGCCCTAGCTTTCAGAATAGAAGTGGTAGTCCCAGTAGGAGTCCAAAATTAGACTTGGAAGGTAGTAGGCTATGACGAACAGGCAATGATGAAGCCTTAGTAGTGGAAAAAGACCTACTCGAAGAAACCCGAGCTTCATCAGAACTGAGGAACGCTACCTACAAACAGAGACCCAATAAATACTACAACACCCAAGTCCGACACAGAAAGTTCAAGGCTAGGGAATTGGTTTTGAGAAACGGCTAGCAACACCACCGGGAGTATTTGGACCAAATTGGGAAGGACCGTTCCGAGTCACTGCTAGCTGGACTAACGGGACGTACGACCTCGAAGATATGGAAGGAAAAGCTTCAGCTTACACTTGGAGCGCAACACACCTGAAGAGATACTAACTGTAGCAGAAGAAGGAAGACAATAGCTTGTAAATAGATCAATCAAAGGCTCGCATCAGGAATGTTGATGATGACCTCTATAAAGATTATTTTTTAATGAAGATGTATTCTCAAGAAATTATCTGTTCAAGCTCAAAATTTGCAAAGGCACAAGTCCAAAAACGTTATTATCAAAGCTCGAGGTAAAGGCCGTTAAAGTGCCGATGTTCATTAAAATATCCTTTTAAAAATGATTACTAAGAACCCACTGCCCACTACTATTAAAGCACAATTCGCGGCCCTAAGCGGCGTAAGACAAACAAATAACTATCAAGCAAACACTACGATTCGCAGTCCCAAGCGACATAAGATGAACAATTCGCAGCCCTAAGCGGCATAAGACGAACAAATGCGTATCAAACATCAATACGAGCTACTAAAAGATGATAACGAGCAATTAATAATAAAGCCGGAAAGAACAGAAAAAAAACTGCACTTCATATATTGAACTTGGAAAATTTACAAGTCTGGGAAGTGTTGGTTACAAAAAGGTCAACCAACTGGCCAAAACAAGCAAAAAACCTACTAAGGGCGAACTATTAGCTATTGGCGAGCTACTACGTCTCAAAAGGAAAGGTAAGAAAAATCCTAAGTCTGGGGAGAGGCGCCAGCAGCAGCATCAGTAGCAGTGGGGAGCTCTGGGGCTGAAGGGACACCGGAGGTAGAAGCGACCTTTGGAACGACCTCCGGGACAACTTCAGTGGCGACCTCCTGACCAGCGGAAGGTGAGAGGGTAGACATGTTCGTGATAGAGCCCAACCCGCTGGTGTCGACCATGATATCTCCCACTAGCTCCCCCACTTGCTCCTCAGTGAGCGGAGTTCACTGCTCACCCTCTTCGATGAGTAGCTCGCCTCCTTCAGTAGGTAACTCGCCCTCACCCACTTCTTCATCTTCAGCCTCGGAAGTCAAAGGGGGATAAGACCCACCAATGATCTGGATGTGGTCCGAAATAAAATCCAAATCAATACCGAGCTCCACCAGGTCACCAATGTCGGCAGTGGAACCCGGAGGAATCTTGGCCAGCTTCACAAAGTCCCTATACTCCATCAAGAGGAGCTCCCACACATCCCGGCTCTGGTCGACTGCCCACCGATAAGCACGCAGAATCTCAGCATAACACAAAAGGTAACCGAGATCCGAAGCTCCCGCCCTCGCAGCTTTCAAAGCCTCTGGTGAAATTGAGACGTCGGGGAGGCCCTGGAGCTCGGCGAGCTTGGTATAAAGAAACACAAGAAGTCGATGCTCACTCAGCCAACACGAATGGAGCAATGAACACATAGATTCAAATAGCCTACGGGTATCTGGAAGGATTGCACGGTACTCTTTTTTCCCTATTGTTGGTCCCAAAGGCAGGTTTAGAGACATAAACTCTAAGTCAAGTCTAGAAGGGGGGGTTGAATAGACTTGAGGAGTTTCAAAAAAATTCGTTTTAGGCCTTTTATAAAAATTAGCAGACTTCCTTTAGAGTTGTCTAGTTTTATAAAAAAGTGCGCTGTGAACTGTTAGTGCGGAAACATTTTAGATTGAAAACCTTTAAGGGTAAATGTGCACAGATAATAACAGAAAATAAATCCGCAAGAGACACAAGGATTTATAGTGGTTCGGACCAGAATGTCCTACTCCACTCTCCACAATCCAATTGGACTTATGGGTCTCTCCACTGACTTACTCACTCACTCACTCACTCACTCACTCACTCACTCACTCACTCACTCACTCACTCACTCACTCACTCACTCACTCACTCACTCACTCACAGATAGTCGTACTCTCTTACAATAGTCAATGCTTGAATAGAAATAGACTTTCAACAGCTTCTACAAAGCTTTACAACTGATAGATATGAATAAAATGGGTTTTGAGTACGAGTAAGAAATTCGACAGAGTTTTGGCAAAGCTAATCGCGTGATAATCCGCTGATGATTTCTTTACTGGTACTCGTATTTATAGAGGAGAATCAACTAGCCGTTGGGAAGGCATAGTGATCAAATCCCTATAAATTAGGGTTCAATCAATCATCGAGATTGATTGATCCTTCTTCGTGATTCTGGAAATTTTCATGATCCTCAATCAATCAAGTTTGTCCCCTTGATTGATTGATCTTCTAATCCGGAAACCTTCTATACATTGCAAGTTAACCCTTGATAGATTCCATAAGATCTGGGTGGAGCACAAGACTACTTCAGCTGATCTGTCGTCTCAGCTGGTATACCAGACTCATCTGGTATGTGGACCTCTGCTGATATCAAAAGACTTCACCTTCTATCACAAGTCTTCAATAAACATCTTCTGATCAGATTGATCCTCTGCTAGTATCTCAGACCTCGTCTGGTGTCTCAGTCCTCATCTGATCCTGGTCCTAGTCTTGCCTGCAACATGCTCTTCAGCTGGTCTTCTGACTTCAGCTGATACTCGACTCTTCTGATGATCATCTCCAGACTAGGTCTGATGTCAGCTGCTCGTGTCTTCTGTCTTCTGGAATCTGCTAAGTCTTCAATATCTTAGCTGATCTTCTTTTCTATGAATACTCTGGATCTTCTAGGCAGCAAAGTCTGTTCCCCCTTACTAAATACTTATCTAATCCTAGACTATTCATCAGTTGGCTTACAGGTTCAGCTGGTCCTATTACATGCTGAGTAGTTTATTATATCATCAAAACTTCTAATAAGAATATCCTAACACCTACGACTGGTTTATCCACAAGGGTAGTTTACGGCTAGGTTTTTAACGAGGCCTGTAGCGTCCTTCAGTGTATTCGTAACACGGCAGTAGAATCCTACTAAGCCACACTTGATGCATGTATGCATGAGTACGAGGAAATACAAGCACAAAGAAAATGACAGAGCAAAAGGCAGATCAATTCAAGCTCAACGTACTTCCTTAATCTTGCAAAGATCCAAATATGGGTGTGCGATCTAAGGCAAGAAAAGGCGTGATGACTCCTCGGATTCTGCGCCACCTCAACACAAACGCCGCCATAAGGTAGCTCACCAGGGGGCTCGGCACCACCTAGAAGGTAGTTCGCCATCACTGGAGCTCGCCAATGGAGGCAAAGTAGCTCGCCCATATATTGGAAAAAATCATATAAGGACGAGCTGGGGGCAAATGTTGATAGGCGAACTAAAGCGAGTTACTTTAGGTGAGTCAACATAATTAGAAGCTCAAGGCATAATAGCTCGTCCAGGTGGTTAGAGCTACGTCACCACCCTTTGACTAGTCAACACAACAGAGAGGGGGAGCTCGTAGGGTAGCTCGTCAGGAGCTCGCAAGATAGCTCGTCAGGAGCTCGCAGGGTAGCTCGACAGTAGTCAGCAGCTCGTCAGTAGCAAGACAAGAGATCATCCTTCAC
Source organism: Prunella vulgaris (assembly GCA_026898435.1). Lineage (NCBI taxonomy): Eukaryota > Viridiplantae > Streptophyta > Magnoliopsida > Lamiales > Lamiaceae > Prunella > Prunella vulgaris. The sequence goes on from JAPKLY010000538.1 coordinate 112,568, forward strand.
TATAAGCATTGGACCTCGAAATAGGCACAAGATAGATAAGCTCGTCCTACCCTGGGTAGGTGGCAGTGGCTGAGTAGGTTTTCAATAGTAATGTAGTAGGATGAAAGCAATGTAATTAGGGCATAAGAGGTGGTAAAGAGACAAGTGTTGGGGACACTTGTCAGTTAATTAAGCCACTTAGACTTAATACATGCCACCTCACTACATGCAATGATATAGATAGGTCTCTTGTACACTTTTTCTCCCTCTAAGTTCATTATACCCAAAATACTTCTTCTCTCTACTTTCTCTCTCCATAAGAACACTCTCAAAATATCTTTGATAATTATTGTTTGGTAGAATCTAGTGTTAATTAGCCACATAAATCTCCCAATTAGTAAATTCTATCAACAGAGCGTTTGGTATAATTATAAGAAATGAAAAGGTAATAAAAATGAAAAATGTATGAAATAAAAGTCATAGTTATCAAATAGCTGAATAAGATTAATTATTTTTAGGAATCAAAGTCATAATAGGGTCATTGCAACCACAAACTATTACCATTACTGAGCTCCTCAACCAAACAATGAATCATAAGGCTTAATATGAAAATAGTCTATACAATAAAAAAAAAAAAAAATATATATATATATATATATATTTTTTTTTTTGAATGATTGTCATTTTGATATGCTTCATAATTGTAATATATTATTGGACATTCTTTTGTATTTGGTTGGATTATCTATTATTTTGCTAAGAAAAAAAAATATAGATTTCAAAATATACTAAACATAAATTACCTCACATTACTCTCATGGAAGCAAATGTGATTGCGTAACAGATATTTAAAGTAATGATTATGAATGAGCAAAAAAGCAAAAGTGATATTGATGCCCTCACTTTCTTTCTCTCTGCCACAACATGCTTGTAATCTTTATATATATATATATATATATATATATATATATATATATATATATAAATATACTCATTTCACTCAATAAAGGATCTGAAAGTGAAAAGTTAACACCACTCTGTTAAAATTAAAGGACACCAACATATCAATTGCTTTACTTGCACACTAGATTCATGTTTTGTTGGAGGATTAACTAATTGTAGCCACAAAATTCACTCGCCAGATTGATCCGCCAAAAATTTCACCTCGAATTGAAATTATAACTCAAATCATGGCATTTCACTACATTCCACAAGCACTCCACCTATAATATCAATTGTTCCATTTTTTATTTAAATGAATATGGGTATTACGCAATGTTACTCATTATAGTATATTGCAAATTGCATATGATAATTTACGGATAGTTTCGAAATAGTATATTTTCTGACCATTATTATTATTTCAAATTGATGTACTGTTGTGGTATCGAATCGACCTCAATAAGACTTTGAAGTCTTTCAAGCAGAAATCAAAACTTACGAAGAAGTCTGATGAACACAAGTAACATAAATTAAGAAATTAAAGAATAGAGAATTTTACGTGGTTCGATCAATTGATCTACGTCCACAGACTGAATTGCTCACTTTTCACTAATCAATGAATAAAAGTTAAGAGTACAAAGTATATTCACAGCTTATCTCAAATCCACTGCTACATGGAGTCCCATTAAATAGTATGATCCACCAAAAATGTAGTCAATCTGAATCAATATTCATAAAGCAAACCCACCATGACCATACTAAAATACAATCATTTTCCGCTATCCTCAGATTGGGATAAGATTATCTCAATGTTTTTAGAGATTAATGTTTTTGCAGCCCTACAACTTGTAAAAAGATCAAAATTAAAATATTTTCAAATTTACTGGATCAATATCAAAATGTATAATTAATATAAATTAAATTCAAAATAAAGATAAATTATACGTCTTACAAATCTTTAATCCCACTTTTTTTATAGAAAGCAAAAAAAAAAGATAATAAATGTCTTGCCTTTAACCCAAAAACAGCGGCTGTATAGTTGTCTTTGAACACATTTCATCAGTTTCTTACTTTCCTTTTCGTCTTTAAACACATAGGGGACGCTTGGTATAAAATTCCTCAATGATAATGGGAGTGAATATATATATATATATAGTAATTAAAGTAGGTAATGAGACAAAAACATTGATTTTCCTCCTAAATAAGGTATTCAATACCCCCATTTGATTACACTCGTCTCATCCTATAAGCATCCTCCTCAATCAATCCCCTACAACAATCAATAACTTTCTTTTTTGTATATTTATTCTAAAATTGAAGCACAATATTAATGATGTAACCACCATGAACATAAACTCTTATTGAACATATGTAAGAGTAAATAAGAAAAATAATTTCCATTCCCATTACCATTGAGAAATTTGAAACAAGCGCCCTTGATCTTTAATGCGTGCATTTCGCAACATGAAATTTTACAAAAAATAAAAAATCAACCAAAATATCAACAATTTCAAAATCAAACCTATTATCTCTTTCAGGTTCACAGACGAATCACACTCATAAACATAAAATAAAAATACTAAAAATTCTAAACAGAACTTTCCCAATGGATAGAAAAAAAGATGCAGTTACAAAATGATACTTTAAAGCACCATTTTTAAATTAGTACAATATAAAAAAATTAATTATTCAACTCATATTTATTTTATTATACAAAATTAATGTAACAATTTTATAATAGCGCTTCAAAATCTACCAATCTAAAATTATTCCAAAAAATAAAATGCAATAAGTCTAAATTTGGGGCAATTTCATAATGAAACGTATAATATGATTAGACACCATCACACTCTTCTTTCTCCTCCGACCATGCTTTATTGTAGACCCCAAAGTCATCGCACTTTATTAGTATTACTTCGGGTTAACTCGGGGTAGACTTGAGTTGTTTAACGCGGGTTGACTCGGACGAGAATAGGTTTATTCATGCAAATGTTATTATTGAGATGCGTACAGTTGGAGCTTTCATACACTACTGATATCTCGCTCCTCACACACCCAAATTTCTAAGAAAAAAAATGGAAGGAGAAGCAATTTCAGCCACCATTGAAGTGCTTGTTCAAAATCTGATCAACCTTTCCAAGGACGAGATCTCACTCATCCGAGGTCTCGACGAATAATATGATTAGACTCCATCACACTTTTCTTACATCACTTTGCTTTAGTGTACAAAGAATAACAACAAATGTTGATATTCTTTCCCCTCATATTATACTTCGTCCTCACAATGAATTCATATCATATGATAACTGTATTTCAAATTTTATTATCTCTCACTCTCTAACCATTAGAAAAAATAATAAAGAAAAATGGAAGGAGAAGCAATTTCTGCCACCATTGAAGTGCTTGTTCAAAATCTGATCAACCTTTCCAAGGATGAGATCTCACTCATCCGAGGTGTGGACGAAAACGCCGACAAGCTGAGGAGCACTTTTGGCATGGTTCAGAGTTTTCTGGATGATGCCGAGACGAAGTCCATCATCCAAGAGGCTGTCAAAACATGGCTGAAAGAGCTTGAAGCAAAGGCCTTTGAAGCTGACAATGCCTTGGATGAACTCAACTATCAACTTCTCTCTGAAAAGGTACAATCATCATGCTTCCCATCTTTTAATCACTATGTGGATCGACGAGATTTGGCTCTTAGAATCAGTCGAATCAATACGAGTTTCGAATCTATTAACAAAAGAGCTACGGAGCTTGGCCTTCGAGAGAAACTTGCCGCTGCACCTCCTGCTGATGCATCTGATGAAACTGATGCCATCACCATCGATCCAATTTTTATTGGAAGAGACGATGATGTGTCCAAAATAGTTGAGATGCTGATGACTCCAACTGAAGAAGTGGTGTCCATCCTTCCCATTGTCGGAATGGGTGGACTGGGGAAGACTACTCTGACTCGGAGTGTCTTCAATCATAAAAAGATAAAGAATCATTTTGGAAAACGTATTTGGGTTCATGTTTCTCGAGACTTTGATGCAGTGGCTCTTTTAAGAAAGATTCTTAGAAATGTGAAGGGAGGAAAGGATGAAGGTGAGAGCAGGGAAGATCTGCTAAAGAAGCTTAAAGAAGCTCAAAATGATGAAGATGTGAACCTTTTGAAAAAGAAGCTCACAGATTTGAAAAAACAGAGCGATGAAGATGAGAGCAGGCAAGTTGTTGTGAAGAAGATTAAGAAGGCTTTGAAAGCCAAAACTTATCTTCTTGTTCTTGATGACGTCTGGAACGAAGATCAGCACAAGTGGGAGGACTTTATAAGATCTTGGTCCGGAATTACTTCTACCATCGGAAATGGCATCCTTGTTACGACGAGGAATGAAGGGGTTGGTGCGCTCGTAAAAACACTTGATATGCATCCTTTGAATTTCTTGTCCAATGAACAATGCTGGTCAATAATCAAAGGCAGAGCATTTGAAGGAGGGGTTATTGTGCCGAATCTAGAAGACATCGGAAGAAGTATTGCGAAAAGATGTAAAGGCTTGCCATTAGCTGCCAACGTGGTCGGGGGAGCACTGCGTGGTAAATCACAAGATGAGTGGCGCTTAATCAATGAGAGTTGGCTGTCAGATGTTGGAGAAGATGAAAACTATATCTCAAAGATATTGAAATATAGTTTTCATCATTTGCCTTCACCATCACTCAAAAAATGCTTTGCATACTGTTCCATTTTTCCCAAAGGTGCTCGGATCGATAGGGAACAATTGATTCAACTTTGGATGGCAGAAGGATTTCTTCAACCTTCTCAAACTAGTGATATGGAGATTGTTGGCAACCAATTTCTCAAAGTTCTTCTGCACAACTCTCTATTGCAAGTTGTTGATAGAGATGACTACGGCAATGTGAAGCATTGTATCATGCATGATCTAGTGCATGATGTAGCAAGCTCCATTTCATATGGCATATATTATAAAAGAGATGAATCAAGTCAAGTTTCTAAAGAGCAAGCAAAATGGCACTTTCGTTTGGGATGTAATGGAGATAAATCAAGTCGAATCCCAAAAGAGCAGGCAAGATTGTTGCGTACATTGTTCTACAATGGTAAAATTACTGATATCATATTCTCAGATTTCAGAAGCCTGCATTCACTAACTCTGACAAATCATGAAGTCAAAGAATTGCCAGCTTCTATAAGAAAATTAATACACTTGAGATATCTTGACATTTCAGACACAAGTGTTAGATATTTGCCGGATTCGATTGGCAAACTCTCTCAGTTGCAGACAATTAGATCAAATTCAAGTAAGGTAATGTATTATTTGAAGAAGCTGCCAAGTACTTTAAAGCACTTGCTTAAATTAAGGCATCTTTACATCAACGAATGGACAATATTGCCTCCTCGATTGGGGCTCTTAACTTCTCTCCAAACATTACCATACTTTAAAGTGCACAACAAGGAGGGCCGCCGAATTGCAGAGCTGGGAAGCCTGAAAAATCTAAAAGGGGAATTGAAGATTGATAATCTTGAAAATGTGCAAGGTGAAGAGGAGTCTAAGAAGGCATATTTGTCCCAAAAGTCTGGCATCGCGAGATTAGTGTTGAGTTGGTCTCTATCCAGAGAAGGTGCAAGAATTAATGATGAGAATGTGCTGAGAGGCGTTGAGCCTCACCCCAATCTAAAGATGTTAGAAATTTATGGATTTAGTGGAGCAAAATTTCCAACATGGCCGCTGGGTAGGACTGAGTGGCTTGATGGAGATAAAACTTTCAAAATGTAGAGAATTAGAAGAAATCCCAATGTTGGGGCATTTGCCACATCTCAAATACCTGGTCTTGTATGATCTGGAAAATGTAAAATGCATAGGTGCTTCATTCTACGGCATTGATGAGTGTGATGGAGTTCACAAGGAAACAATCAGTGTGTTTCCGGCGCTTGAAAGACTCGAGTTGTCAGGTATGCCGAGGTTGAGAGAGTGGGAAGAAGTAGTAAATGTGAAGGTATTCCCTTGCCTTGAGTACTTGAGAATCTCTGGCTGCAGTGTGCTGAGGAGTGCTCCAAGTCAAGCAAAAATTTAGAATTTTGTAGACAAAATAAAACTAAAACTTAAGAACATATATAGTTGTAGACAATCATGTCCAATTTATATGTTGTTTCCCTGTTTCTCGTTAAACCCAAGGATCAATCAACGTGGGAATCAATATCATTGTTCATTTATTCTATTATACAAAAATTTTGTACCGATTTAAAAATAATGCTTTAAAAATATATCAATTTGAAATATATATTCATCAAATTGCCAAACAGCCAAACATTCAACATCATAATCAAAGCATCCATCTCACTTGAATTCAAAAGTTAAATCTAACCTACACATTCATATCCAACTGCCATAAGTTTGATTAAACACAATTATGTACAATGAGCTGTGTACGAATATTAAAATACTTCACTTCAACCATCAACACGATTGAGGACATCTGAAAGCCAATTTCCTGCCATGTATTGCATCTAAAACCTTCAATGTACAAAAAATAAACATATATAATCAACGTATGTATTCCAAATAAATGAAACTAAAAGCCAATTTATTTTTCTTTTCAGTCTTCTTTCATATATTCTAATTAGAGGGAATATGACCACTTAGCCCATCACATGGCTCAAGACCCCTCTCTAAAATCTCAAACCCAAGAAATTTGTATAATTAACCTATGTATATAATTAATTCACTTGGATTAATATATAGCAATCTATATAATTCATGCATTCCTAAAAATGGTATAATTATTCTTACTTAGGAACCATTTTACTATGTATAAATCAAATTTTTTTACTATATATAATAATTAATTAAATTGCAAGAAATGGTATAATTTTTCTTACTTAGGAACCATTTTGCTGGATGAGGTCCCCATCAATATATATGTTGGGGATATGGGAAATCTTGTGCCACTCAGTTTGTTTTTTAATCTCTGATCTCCTACTCCTCCCACTTAGTAGTAGTAGTGGACAACTTAAAATCTCCAAGGTTGTTAAGTTAGTGAGGCGTCGCATGGCCTCCATAGAGGGCAGACGCTTCAACTTTGGACAATTATGTAGTCCTAAACTCTTTAGAGAAGAGAGGTTCCCAAGCCATTCTGGCAATTCCTCCATTATTCCAAAATGATCTACACTAAAGTGGGAAAGAGCAGTAAGATGTTGAAGCTGATCGGGGAGACACACCAAATCTGCATTCCCTAACAAGTGTAACCTACGAATTGATAAGTGGGATCCCAATATTCCATCAGCGGCCTTATTGAAGTCGTATGAAGTGATAAGTGGGATCCCAATACCTCCTTCCACGTTGATAGTCAAGTCCTCTAACGAAGGCGCGCATTTCTCCATCTCAACTAAAAAATCCAACATGCCAGGGAATCCACAGATTGACAACCTTCGTAGCGATGTCAATTTGAGATTGAGGTTGTGCATGCCATCTGCTGTTGCAGTCAACTCTATCAACTTGGGACAATGTGTTATTTCCAAGGCCGAGAGATGTTGATTGTTATGGAATAACTGACTCGGGAGACGTATCAATCCTTCAATACGATAAATATGGAGTTTCGTAAGTGTCTTCAATTTGATACCACATATGCTTGCCAAAGGTAACCCACTATCTACACAACCAATCTGCAACACTTTAAGGGTTGTGAACTGACTTGGAGCACTCCTCAGCTCTTCGCAGCTCCAGATCCTCAAGTACTCAAGGCAAGGGAATACCTTCACATTTGGAACATTTACTTCTTCCCACTCTCTCAACCTCCGCATAAATGACAACTCAAGTCTTTCAAGTGCCGGAAACACACTGATTGTTTCCTTGTGATCTCCATCACGCTCTTCAATGCCGTAAAATGAAGCACCTAAGCATTTTACATTTTTCAGGTAACGCAAACACAGGGATTTGAGATGTGGCAAATGCCCCAACATTGGGACTTCTTCAATTTCTCCACAACTAGAAAGTGTTATCTCCATCAAGCTACTCAGTCCTACCCAGCGGCCAGCTTCAACTAATACAGCCATCTTTGAAGTCCATGTTGGAAATTTTGCTCCACTAAATCCATTAATTCTTAACATCTTTAGATTGGGGTGAGGCTCAACACCTTTCAACACACTCTCATCATTAATTCTTGCACCTTCTCTGGATGGATACCAACTCAACACTAACCCTGCGATGCCAGACTTTTGAGATAAATACGCTTTCTTGGACTCTTGTTCATCTTTCACATTTTCAAGATTATCAATCTTCAATTCACCTTTGAGATTTTTCAGGTTTCCCAGCTCTACAATTCGGTGGCCTTCCTTGTTGCGCACTTCAAAGTATGGTAATGTTTGGAGAGAAGTTAACTGCCCCACTTGAGGAGGCAGTTCTGTCAGATCGCTGATGTAAAGATGCCTTAATTTAAGCAAGTGCTTTAAAGTACTTGGCAGCTTCTCCAAACGATACAACCTACTTGAATTTGATCTAATTGTCTGCAAGTGAGAAAGTTTGCCAATTGAATTCGGCAAATATCTGACACGTGTGTCTGAAATGTCAAGATATCTCAAGTGTATTAGTTCCTTTATAGAATCTGGCAATTTTTTTAATTCATGATTTGTTAGAGTTAGTGAATGCAGGCTTCTGAAGTCTGAGAATATTACATCAGAAATTTTACCATTGTAGAACAATGTACGCAACAATCTTGCTTGCTCTTTCGGGATTCCAGCTGATTCATCTCCATTACATCCCAAACAGAAGTGCCATTTTGCTTGCTCTTTAGAAATTTGACTTGATTCATCTCTTCTATAATATATACCATATGAAATGGAGCTTGCTACATCATGCACAAGATCATGCATGCTACAATGATTTACATTGCCGAATTTATCTATATCCACAACTTGTAATAGAGAGTTGTGCAGAAGAACTTTGAAAAATTGATTGCCAACAGTCTCCATATCACTTGTTTGAGAAGGCTGAAGAAATCCTTCGGCCATCCAAAGTTGAATCAATTGTTCCCTATCAATCCGAGCACCTTTGGGGAAAATGGAACAGTACGCAAAGCACTTCTTAAGTGATGGTGAAGGCAAATTATGAAAGCTCAATTTCAATATCTTTGAGATATAATTTTCATCTCCTCCTACATCTGACAGCCAATTCTCATTGATTAAGCGCCACTCATCTTGTGATTTACCACGCAGTACTCCCCCGACCACGTTGGCAGCTAATGGCAAGCCCTTGCATCTTTTTGCAATACTTATTCCGATTTCTTCTAGAGTCGGCGTAATAACCCCTCCTTCAAATGCTCTGCCTTTGATTATTGACCAGCATTGTTTATCAGACAAGCAATTCAAGGGATGCATATTAAGTGTTTTTACGAGCGCACCAACCCCTTCATTCCTCGTCGTAACAAGGATGCCATTTCCGTTGGTAGAAGTAATTCCGGACCAAGATCTTATAAAATCCTCCCATTTGTGCTGGTCTTGGTTCCAGACGTCATCAAGAACAAGAAGATAAGTTTTGGCTTTCAAAGCCTCCTGAATCTTCTTCACCACAACTTCCCTGCTCTCATCTTCATCGTTCTGTCCTTCCAAATCTGCAAGCTTCTTTATTACATCTTCTCTGCTCTGATCACCTTCAACCTTTCCTCCCTTCACGTTTCTAAGAATCTTTTTCAAAAGAACCACTGCATCAAAATCTCGCGAAACATGAACCCAAATAAGTTTTCCAAAATGATTCTTAATTTTTTCATGATTGAAGACTTTCCGAGTCAGAGTAGTCTTCCCCAATCCACCCATTCCGACAATTGGAAGGATGGACACCGCTTCTTTAGTTTGAGTAGTCAGCGTCTCAACTATTCTGGACACATCATCGTTTCTTCCAATAAAAATTGGATCTACGGTGACAGAATCTGTTTCCTCAGCAGCAGGAGGAGGAGGTGCAGTAGCAAGTTTCTCTCCAAGGCCAAGCTCCACAGCAGTTTTGTTAATAGATTCAAAACTCGTAACGATTCGATTGATTCTAAGAGCCACATCTCGGCGATGGACACAAAGACAAAAGCATACCTTTTGAGAGAGAAGTTGATAGTTGAGTTCATCCAAGGCATTGTCAGCTTCAAAGGCCTTTGCTTCAAGCTCTTTCAGCCATGTTTTGACAGCCTCTTCGGTGATGGACTTCGTCTGGGCATCATCCAGAAAACTCTGAATCATGCCAAAAGTGCTCCTCAGCTTGTCGGCGTTTTCGTCCACACCTCGGATGAGTGAGATCTCGTCTTTGGAAAGGTTGATCAGATTTTGAACAAGCACTTCAATGGTGGCAGAAATTGCTTCTCCTTCCATTTTTCTTTATTATTATTTTTAATTGAAATACGGTTATGAATTCGTTGTGAGGACGAAGTAATATGAGGGGAAAGAATATCAACATTTGTTGTTATTCTTTGTAATGTAATGGGGTCTACACTAAAGCAAAGTAACGTAAGAAAAGAATATCAACATTTAGTATCATCTCTGTGATGAAGATTTCAATCTAGATTTTTTTATACACCTTTGGAGTGGATGAAGAGGTTGCACTCATATTGTCACAAAGGAGTGATAGTAATCGAAATCTCGACAGATTAACAATCCAGCTAGCCGCGCGACTTTTGAAGTTAGTGCCCTGTATTCAGCTTCAGTTGAAAAGCGAGCTAGCTAGATCTCCATGAAATTAGATTTTCGCCATGCTAAAGTTAACTTGTATTCCTTTGAGACAAGAATAAGCCTTTTTTGCATTTGGCCACTTCCACACCAAGACCAAGAAAGAAGGATAATAAAGTCCCGAGATGCAGGAAGCAACATCCCAACATGTTGAGAGCTCCAATCAGATCATCGACATATATAAATAAGAACTAATTAAGAGATATGTGAATATATATATATATATATATATATATATAATAATTGTCAGTGGATAAAACCAAAAGACATTAGGTTTGAGCTAATTAAGTGGATTCTTTGGGTGCTTGATATAAGGAGGCAAACATGCTAATTAGGAGTCCGTGGTTGGAACATGTACACGACCACCTTTAGATTTCCATGCAGAAATTAAAGGCATTGCTGATATATATCAATTTGCAATAGTGAAAGGTGAAACTAAGACTCATTTGCTTCGTAAGATAAAAGTATCTATCCGTCAAAATCATGCATGTTTTTGGCGGATAGATACTTTTATCTTACGAACCAAACATAAAAGGCTGAAAGTCTCATGATAATCCATAGCTAGCCCTTTATCGTTCATCCAAATCTTCGGGTTTACATTTGATACAAAATATTAAAATACCCACTTGCACCTAACAATTAATATTTACATGAGAGTGAGTGGTGAGACAAAACTCCACGTACCATGTCATTCAAAATAATTTACAGATAATTTTTACATCCTCTCACAGTACGTACGTGGAGGATGTTTTGTTGCTCAAAAAAAAATTATTTGGATTGTTGTGCTCTCGTACACATGGTGTCAGTTCAGCTCCGCAGTTGAAAATAATATCCATCAGTCCCATGATATTTTGGTTTATTCATCAACACTTTACACACCCTCAATTAAAAAAAAAAAAGAAATTTCTAGTTTTCTCACCTGTATCCACATATTAACTACACAAAATGTCATTATATTACATTTAGAAAATATTTTTTTTTAGTCCAATAACTTATTGAGTGTCCGCTTGGCTCTTAATTTTTTGAGTTATCCAATTTTTGTCTCATTTTTGCCAAAAAAAAAAAATGAAAATAACATTGATTTTTGTCATCGATGCACGTGGTGGTTGAATTTTAAAATTTTAGAAATTCTTGCTGATATTTTATTATTTTTTATTAGTATTTTAGTAATATGAAAAAAATAAATAAAAAATTCAAAAGGAAAAAAATATTATTTGACAGTCACGTTAATAAGGATATCGGAAAGCCCCAAATGCAACCACCACTTACGTCATGCATGACATAAAATAACATTATTTTCAGATTTTTCAATAAAAATAAAATAAAAAAAAACGTTTTATCTCATTCAATCACAGGAAGAAAACAATAAACCATAGATATTAAAATTTAACCAATAAAAATAAATTAAAAAAATAGAAATCACATATTAGTGTTAAATACAACTTCAATATTCAATAATATTTGAATTTCAACAACTTAACTAAGAAAATAATAAATCCTAGCTAATATGTTTTTGAGTGTTTGTGAGGATGAGCGGAAGAAAATTTCTAAAGAGTGAATTAGTGTCGCCCGTCTCCCTTATGATCATCAGCTGCTTCGTTTTTATATCCCAAGCCTTCACACTGGGCTGACTGAATAAAGAAAGGACACGGATATTCTCCTCCAATTATTGCATAGTGAACCTTCCTCTTCGTTTCACCACTAAAAAGTTACCCTTAATTTTTTCAATTTAACCCCTTTTATTATTTTGTAAGTTCACTCCACATTTAAAAAAAATATATATATATATACGATACATTCTTCCGACGATTTTCAACAGACGCCCACCACCACCACCACCGTAGAATTTTCGATGTATAAATTTAAAAATTTATTAGTTTTAGGGTTTAAAATAGTTTTATATATTTAAAGGTTTTGAATGATTTTGTATGTTTTGAATGAATTTTTGTTGTCACTATTACAAATATTGCATTGGAAATCGTTTGCAAAATTTAATCGGACAAAACCGATTGAAAAACGCAAAAAAATCACTGGAGGCATTTGTTCGAAACTGGTTCGTGAAACAAATGCAAAATGGTCGGAAAAAAATTTCGAACATTTGTACTTTGTTCGGAAAAATTTTCAAACATTTTTCATTTGTTCAATCAAAATTTCCAGACAAAAATTTCCGAACAAAGTACAAATGTTCGAAATTTTTTTCCAAACAAATTACAAATGTTCGGAATTTTTTTCCGAATATTTTGCATTTGTTCCACCAACAAGTGTGGAACAAATATGTTCGAATTTTTTTTAAAAAATAGATTCAAAAAATGTACCTAAAAACCATTAATGTGCATATGAAAAAAAATATTATGATCTTGTATTAAAATCATGTTGCGAAATAAAAAAAATTTATAACCTTTTTGTTCGATAAAATATAATTAAAGAATTGTGGAGTGAGAATCATTCAAATCTAGGTTTTGAAGGGGGTGAATTGATCTTCTTTAATTGTGAAATATATTTAAAGGATAATTTTATCTTTTAAAACTTATTTTCAAAATGATAAATAGAAGAGGGTGAAGTAATTAAAAAAAAAAAAAAAAAAAGAGTGGAAATATCCTGTCCATAAAGTAAATAAGTAAAATGGGCCTCAAGCTTAACGCCCAAACAATTTTCCCAATTTTTCTCAGCTACTCTTCAAAACGCATTTTACCGTTAGCAACATTTCAGTTTACCTCAAAATGTGTTGAATCTTCTAGAAGCAAAATACGAGTCCGCTCCTCTTCATTTTGTTTTCTTAGGTGTGATCACGCCTAACCACAGAAACGGTTTTCTCTATTTCTTTGACAATTCTTCAAATGATGGAGCACTTCTTCAGTTTTACTCTTACAACTCTTCAAATGGTTAAAATTAAATATATTTTTTAATTTAAATCATCAATTTAATTTGGTGGGTTTCATGTTTAATTGTATCCAACAAAAAATGATTCCTACTTTGGGCCGGTTAACAAAATTAGTTTCCAACTCTTTCTTTTTCATTTCCACTCACATATTTAATTCACTTTACAAAATCCATTTGAGAGGCATTTTTTACTTTATAAATCACAATTTTCTTCACAATAAATAATAAATACCTATCTCAACAATTAAGCTCAATTAGTATAAATAAATAGTAGAAATTGATTAAAATTAAGTCATTAAAACACACAAATTTAAAAAAAAAAATCACACTTATTATATATTTTAATTAGAGGGATTATGACTACTCTACTCATCACAAGGCTCAAGGCCAAACCCAAGAAACCTATATAATTAACCTATGTATATAATTAATTCATATGAATTAATGACAATCTATACAATTCATGTATTCCAACAAAATGAAACCTAAACCAATCAATTTCTTGTAATTAAATACATACGTTTTCTTTAAATTAAACACACCCTTCACATAATGGCAATTGTGATTATAGATAAAATTATCTATCCATCCAAAATATGCATGTTTTCAATAGATAAATAATTTTATCATTTAAATCAAACACACCTTTGACATAATGGTAATTGTGATTTCGGTTAAAAATTTATCATAATTGTATCCATTATCAATGATAATAAGTACATATATGTTGTGAAACTGGATCGACCTCAATAAGACTTTGAATCTTCAAGCTATAATCAGAAATTTGAAGAAATCCGATGAACACAAAATGCAGAAATAAAGAAATCAAAGAACAGAGAATTTACGTGGTTCGATCAATTTGATCTACGTCCACGGATGGAGTTGCTCACTTCACTAATCAATGGAATAATGTTTACAGAATACAAAGTTTTCTCACTCTAGAAAGTATAACTCGCAGTAAGTATTGAGTGTCTCTCTCAGTATGTAATTCCTAGTTTTAATACGTATTTATAGACCTATCCTTTAACTGCCTTTAGGTTCATAACCAATCAACAAATTCGTATGGTTATAACCGCCTAGAATAACTGTTTCGGCGTCGAATAGGATTACTCCGCCAGCTGTCCAAATAACCGACTTCATCACTCTGTTGAAATAGCCTCCGTCATACTCTATGTTGATCACAGATGTCAGCTCAGGATATGACTGTCAAGATGAGTGACTCAGGAAATGGGTGATTTCAGCTCAAGATAATCTTCTCAGGATTGCGCTTTCAGGTTTACTGAGTCTTCAGTACAAGTGCCTTCAGGACTCTTGAACACTCAGGATAAATGTCAGGATTAGAACACTCAGGCTCAGGACCAAACCTTTGCTCAAGCTCAGGATAAGTACCTGCCAGGCTCAGGATGTCACCTCAGGAATTTTCCTCCGGATCCAAAACATCAGGATCAGGATTCCTGACTAGATTTCTGTATCCAAACTTAGCTTATCTTTACACATAACAATTCTCCACCTTAAAGTAAGTGAGTTTCCCCCATTCCACACTCCACCTCAGGACCAAGTCATGGTACATCCCATGATTGTAGCTTGATCAGCTCCAAACAGTATCTGGACTTGGAAATAGGTAAGACTTTAGTCAACATATCTGTTGCATTGTCCTCAGTAGAAACCTTATGCACTGAAAGTACTTTCTTCTCCACCACATCTCTCACAAAATGAAGTCTCACATCAATATGTTTGGATCTTTCATGAAAAACTTGATGCTTGATCAGATGAATTGTGCTCTGGTTGTCACACTGAACTACAACTTCGTTCTGCCTTATTCCAAACTCTTTAATCATACCCTTGAGCCACATTGATTCTTTTATAGCTTCAGTCATGGCAATATATTCAGCCTCAGTAGTTGAGAGTGCAACTACTGATTGAAGTACTGCTCTCCAGCTTATTGTTGTACCATATAAGGTGAACACATATCCTGTTAAGGATTTCCTAGTGTCAATGCTTCCAGCATAATCTGAGTCCACATATCCTTGTAGAGGTTGTGTGATGTCCTTAGTCTTCTCAAAGAGTAACCCCATATTTTTAGTTCCCTTTAAGTATCACATGATCCACTTAAAAGCCTCCCAGTGTGTCTTTCCCGGATTTGCCATAAATCTACTGACCACACTGACTGAATATGCTAAATCTGGCCTGCTGCACACCATAGCATACATTATGCTACCAATTCCATTTGAGTAAGGAATTTTACTCATTTGTGTCTTCCCTTCTTCTGACTTTGGACACTGACCTACTTTCAGTCTGAATTGTTGACCCAGGGGAGTAGATACAATTCTAGATTCATTCATGTTAAACCTCATGAGTATCTTCAGGATGTAATCATTTTGAGTTAAGAATAAACTTCCTTTTTCCTTATCTCTGATGATTTCCATGCCCAGTATCCTCTTAGCATTTCCTAGATCCTTCATGTCAAATGTGCTACTGAGTTTTACTTTTAACCTCTGAATTCTTTCAGGACTCTTGTTTGCAACCAACATGTCATCCACGTAGAGCAGCAGATATGTGAGTACTCCATTTCCTTGTTTTTCAAGATAGACACAACTATCATACCTGCATCTTGTAAAGCCTATGGAGATCATCAAACTGTGAAACTTCTTGTACCATTGTCTAGGACTTTGCTTCAGCCCATACAATAATTTCTTCAGTAAACACATCTTCTTCTGATTTCCTGGTAGAATAAAACCTTCAGGTTGTTGCATGTGTATCATTTCTTCCAGATCTCCATGTAGAAAGGCTTTCTTGACATCTAGCTGTTGCAGCTCTAGGTCCTCCTGAGCTACCTTTGACAATAGAATCCTTATTGAACAGTGTTTTACAACTGGTGAGAATACCTCATTGAAATTTATTCCCCCTCTCTGAGTGAAACCCCTAGCCACAAGTCTTGCCTTGTATCTTAGTTTCTCTTTTCCTCCTGACCCCATTTAAGATTTCTTCTTGAAGATCCACTTGGAACTGACTACCTTTTGTCCCTGAACTTTGTTCACTAAGGTCCAAGTATTGTTCTTTTCTAATGACTGAAATTCCTCAGTCATTGCCAATATCCATCTCTCTTTATCTTTACCTGACACAGCTTCAGCATAACTTTGTGGTTTCTGATTCTCCACTTCTTCAGCAGTTATCAGGGCATAGGACACCATGTCAGCCTGACCGAATCTAGTCAGAGGGTGTATGCTTCTCCTGTGTCTGTCTCTTGCTAGACTATAATTCCTGAGATCTTGGCCTTCAATATCTGAAATTGAATGGTCAGTATCACTTTCCTCATACTCCTCCTGAGACCTTCCTGAGTTTTCACCTGCCTCAGTGTCTGCTTGTCCTGAGTTCTTGTCAGGAGTCTCCACCTCAACCTGAAATCCTTCTTCTGAAAAATACCATTCGAGTCCTGAGTTCTTATGGCCTGATTGTATCCCATGACTTTCTCATTGAAAGTCACATCTCTACTGACAATACCCCTTTTGTGACCAGGTTCCAGACACCATAACTTGTATCCTTTTACTCCCTTAGGATATATTAGCAATAAAGATACATCTCAGTGCTCTAGGTTCTAGCTTATCCTGCCTGATATGAGCAAAAGCTGAGCATCCAAAGACCTTCAGGTTGTTGTAATCCGAGATCCTTCCATACCACACCTCATTAGGTGTCCTGAACTCAATAGCTGAGGTTGGTGACTTGTTAATAAGATAACAAGCTGTACTGACTGTCTCCCCCCCAAAATACCTTAGGTAACTTTGCATCTGATAGCATACTCCTAACCTTTTCCAGGATTGTCCTATTCATCCTCTCAGCCAGGCCATTTTGCTGAGGATTTGCAGGAACTGTCCTGTGTCTAGTGATCCCCCTTTCTTTGCAGAAATTATTAAACTCCTCTGATACATACTCCAATCCTTTATCAGTCCTGAGATGTTTAATGAATCTTCCTCTTTTATTTTCTTGTTCACTCACCCAATCTCTGAACTTTGCTAAGGCCTTGCTCTTCTGCTTCAGTATGAACACCCATACTTTCCTGCTGAAGTTATCAATGACTGTCATGAAGTATCTTCCACCTCCATGAGTCTCCACCTTAGCTGGTCCCCAGATATTAAAATGAGCATAATCCAGAGGTGCATCAATAATTTATTTACCCTTTGGAAATGGAATTTTCTTGGATTTTCTCAGGACACAATGATCACAGAAATCCATCTTCAGTATCTTTCCATCTCCAAATACCTTCTGCTTAGAAAGTTCTTGGAGCCCCTTCTCTCCAATATGGCCTTATCTTTTATGCCATATCATAGTCTCAGTGCTGTCCATAACATTTTTTGCTGACCCAGTAGAACTGCTCCCAATCAAGATATACAATCCATTTACTTTCTTGTCTTTCATGTATACCTTATTGCCTTTTGTGATTAGGATGAACCCACATAACTACTTAAATCGCTAAATTTCCGCTCATACTCTTCGACTGACATATTCCCCTGTTTCAGATTGAAGAATTCAGTTTCCTTCTGCACCTGGAAGGATGGTGGGCAATATTTTTCTGTGAGGATCTCTTTGAATCTAGCCCAAGTGAGTCCATCTCTCTCAGCCGCAGGTCTCATTCGCCAATATGACGTCCACCATATACGTGCATCTTCTTTCAACTGAAATGAAGCGCACGCAACTCTCTGTTCGGTACACCTCATCAACCCAAGGATACTCTCAAGAGACTCCATCCATTCATCAAGTACTGAGGGTCCATCCCTACCATTGAATGTAGGAGGCTTGAACTTATTAAACTGCTCCACAACTTGGAGATGGTTCATCGGAGGGTGTGGTGGTGGCTGGACTTGAGGATTTGTAGGAGTGTTCTGAACGTTACGAATCAAGGCAACAACATCGACCAACGAGATATTTTTCTCCGTTTGATGATTTGGACCACCAGCAGTCTGACTAGTTCCAGCTGTTGTCTGGTTTGGATTAGCAGCATTCTGACCACGTAACATCCCGACTAAATAGGCCAGTGTGGGCTCCGCTCCACTAGATGAATTTTCTTCCCCTGTTGCTGTAGAAAGATTATTAGGATTTTTACGTGGAGGTGCCATTCTCCTACAGGGGTACTAGATCCTTAGTACTAACAAGAATAATAAAAAAATAAAAAAAACAAGCAATAACATGTCAACATTATACAATCAATCTTATTCACTATATCATGCACATCATAATTCTTTTTTCATATATCAACTTTACATGGTGAAAAATAAATAATATCTTAGTGCATAATTTATCATATCGTACCTTGGAGTTATAGCGGTGTGCGATGATGGATGCCCTTTTTTTTACAAGCATTAAAAAAAAACAAGTCTACAAGATCGTAGACCTGCTCTGATACCACACTGTCACAACCAAAATTTTGTATAAAAAGTTCAGACATATTTTTCTTTAAAAGGATTTATTTAAGACACAAGAAAAGAAAATAACACATTTCGTTAAAATTAGCAACGAAAGAATTATTACCTCTAACTTATAAAGGTAAACATATATATTAACTGGAAAAAAAAACCTTTATAATCCATCAGGCACCAATAACAAATAAAATTGTATTTCCTCTCGGAATAAATTATTTAAAACCAAGAAAAGAAGAGTCATTATTTAAACTTAAAAAAAAAATTGTCTCGCATACTTAAAATGAGAATTATTCAATTTTAAAGATAGGCAGTCCATATCGCCTCCACCGCCACTCCCATAAATCTCAATCTGCAAAGAATGACAAAAGAGTGGGATGAGCAAACAACAGTTAAATACAAAATGTAATCAGAATCATTATCTCACACACAGTCTTACCCATAGCTGTGTTGGCTTTGCCAACCATAGTTTATATACGTTATACGGCCTTTACCCCGCCAATCATAACATATTACATAGCTGAGTCATAGTGTTATATAGCCTTTTCCCCGCCGAACATAACAAAATCATAGTTCATAATAGCAAGTTGGTGCAAATAATAACCATCAACTACACAAAGTATTTAAAAGTGACAAACGAAGTAAGAATCCCCACCTTAAAAAAATAATAACGCGGATGCAAAAGAAAGCTACAATTCAAAAGTCTACTCCTCGCTTGCACCGTCACCTAAAATTTATAATATATAACATTCTCAGAAAGAATTCTGTAAATCCTACTTAAAACAAATTACTCAAACGAACAGAATAATTTAGTGACCATATTTGTATATATATTAAGAACATAGTAAAAACAAAGTTTGTTTAACAACATATCTAATCATTTCATGCAACTATGCTTCAACACACTTTTGCATCTATTCCTACACCACTGTAAGGCAACATCAACTTTCAATATTCACACAGCACAATATCAACAATGCATATTATTTACTCAATTCTCACAGCTTCCATAAAAGCCCATAAATACAAACATATTACGACTCTTCCAACTCAAAACTCTCATAAATGAATAAATGTTTTAAAAGTGATGTGCTCACCGAATGAAATAAAAAAAATAGATAGATGTTTAAACCTTTTTTTTAGGAGAAATAAAATCACATCTAAAATTCACAAGACTTGAATACGTAGTAATTTCGATATTTACAGTTATTCAAAATTCTCAAAGATAACTAAAAACAGAATTTTCCCAAATAAATTACAAGATACATAGTGATGATCAAACATTAAAAGGATCACATAAAATTTTACATGCATGAGTAAAATAATAATAAAAATAAATAAATAATTCAACACAAGTTCGTCGATATAGAATTTCATGCGATGGAAATTAAAATTTTGAAAAAAAATATAAAAACAAAACAGTAAAGAAATGTACCGTAAATCCTATGCCAAGAAATTGTGTAGTTATCTCTAAAGCGACACCAAATGAAGTATCATGAGAATAACTTGGAAATTTGACCAGAACTTGTGGTTGGGAAAAGAATTTTCATCATGAAAAGAAAATAATAAACTTTTGGTGGAATAGTCATGAGTTATAGGGATTAATATCAAAATCATCCCATAACTTTTTCACTTTTTTGATTTGGTCCCATAATTTTGTAATATTTCAATTTAGTCCCATAACTATGTAATGTTTCAATTTAGTCCCATAACAATTCAAATCTAATCAAATTAGTCCTAAATCTGAATTGTTATGGGACTAAATTGGTGAGATTTGAATTTTTATGGGACTAAATTGGTAAGATCTGAATTGTTATGGGACTAAATTAAAATATTACATAGTTATGGGACTAAATAGAAATATTATATAGTTATGGGACCAAATAAAAAAAGTGGAAAAGTTATGGGATGATTTTGGTATTAATATTTGATTGAAAAGTAACAGTTGAGTTGAGTTATAAGCATGTATTATATTTGATTGAAAAGTAACAGTTGAGTTATAAGCATGTATTATATTTGATTGAAAAGTAACAGTTGAGTTGAGTTAGTGAATGCATGATTTAAGGGATTTTTTATTTGCTAAAAACTTGGCCATTCGTGTTGAAATACTGATTAGAAAGGAATAACTGAAACTAAGGGCAAATCAATTAAAAACATGCCAAATATATATAACAATTTATATAAATATCTTATCATATTAATATATTTCTTTTAAAAAAATAAAACATTACATTTAAATATGAATGATCACACATTATACCACATCTTGTACATATATACTTAAGATATTTAAATAAAATATCTCTTTAATTAAATAATTAAACAATAAAGTTATTAGTATGATTAATAACAAACACAAATAATAATAACACGATCTAGAAAAAATAAATAAAATTCTAGGGTCCTACATTCTACCCTCCTAAAAAAAATTTCGTCTTCGAAATTTGAAATCGTACTTTGATTAAAAAGTTCCGCATACTAAATGAACATATACATGTTACTATTAAAATATGTTACTTTATTAACATATGTATGTTACTATATAAATGACTTGGTGTTACTTTTTAAAAATAGTTAAAAATATGTTACTCCCTCCGTCCCGTAGGAATTTGCACCCTACGGGACAGCACATTTTTTAAGGAAAATGTATTTTATATATAAAGTAGTGGCATATGGGTAAATATGTGTATAGGTTTGTGAGTGTGCACGTAAATCAATGTTTCCTTTTTTAGTAGTGTGCAAATTTGTGTGGGACGTCCGGATAAGAAAAGTGTGCAAATTCCTGTGGGACAGAGGGAGTACTAAATGAAAATGTAATTTTTTTTTTCTTATAATAACACACATTTTGCTCTTACATTGAATGAAAAAATGTTAATTTTCCAAAAATAAGTGATATATATGTAAAAAATAATATTTGGTCTAATTGTAACACATATTTTGTCTTAAAGTAACATGCATTTGCCTAAAAAGTAACATACCTGGGAGCGAAAAATCTAAAAATTGTTTTTGCGCGAGAA
This sequence comes from Prunella vulgaris, assembly GCA_026898435.1. NCBI lineage: Eukaryota > Viridiplantae > Streptophyta > Magnoliopsida > Lamiales > Lamiaceae > Prunella > Prunella vulgaris. The sequence goes on from JAPKLY010000538.1 coordinate 134,491, forward strand.
TTTGAAAAAATTACCCAAATTCGACCCGACCCGGCCCTGGATCCGCGAATTGTATGAATATGGTATATTTCACACCGTGAAACATTTCATATAAGTTTTTGTCTTGATTTAACTAGGAGTATGGATAAAAATATTTTAAAATATTCACGATACAGTCAAATTAAATATATTAAATTTTTATTATCATTGATATCAAATTGTAAACGACATATTTGGAAAAAAAATATCTATAATGCAATATATATAAAACTTAATTTTTTTTATACAAAATTGGCCTAATATCAAATCAAATCCTTTATTTTATTATGATAAAATTATATTTGGAAGTCTTTGATTGGTGGACACTAATATAACTTAATTTTTAGAATTTTTACTTACTTTAAATTAGCCTATTATAATGATTTATATTTTGAATTTACTTATTTTTTAAAATTATATTTAATTAATTAATTAATTTAGATTTCTTTAATTAATATAAATTTTATTTTAAATTTATAATAGAATTTTTATTTTTATTTTTATTTTATTTTCTTGTGGGTGAGATTTGATATTAGATTTTTTAATATGAGAATGAATTTGAATTCCCATTAAATATTGAAAATTATTAATGAAAAGAGTCTTTTCATTAATTTTATGTTCAATTTTAATGAATTTTCAATGATCAAATATTAATATCTACCAATTAGAGACTTCCAAGTATGACTTTAACATAATAAAATAAAATAAAATAAAATAGACATGTCAGCATATGACTTATTAAGTGACCCATAGCAACAAGTCGCATGATAAAAAAATAATTTTTTTTTAAGTTACAGGACTAAATTCAAAATTCAAAAGATAAGAGGATGAAAATAAATAAAAAATTGAAGTTGGCCGATAAAAAAGTGCATATTCCCTTAAAAATATATCAATTTGAAATATATATTCATCAAATTGCCAAAGAGTCAAACATTCAATATCATAATCAAACCATTCATCTCAGTTGAATTCAAAATTTAAATCTAACCTACACATTCATATCCAACTGATCAAACACAATATATACAATGAGCTATGTGAATATCAAAATACTTCACTTCAACAATCAATACGAGGACATCTGAAAGCCAAATTCTTGTCATGTACTGCATCTAAAAACTTCAATCTACCAAAATACACATATATAGTTATATAATCAATGCATGTATTCTAAATTAATGAAGCTAAAAACCAATCAACCAAGCTATATAATCAATTTATTTTTCTTTTCAGTCTGCTTCTTTTATATATTTTAATTAGAGGGAATTAATATGACCACTTTGCTCATATCACATGGCTCAAGACCCCCTCTCTAAAATCTCAAACCCCTATATATATAATTCACGCAATCCTAAAAAATGAAACTCATGAAAACCAAACAAACAATAAATAGCAGAGGGGCATTTGTGATTTCGGTTAAGAATTTTTCAGAATTGTGACCATTGATAATGATTGTACACTACAAAAAAAAGCGGATTTTACCCACCGTTTTTTAGCGACTGCCTGAAGTCGGTCGCTAATTATGTAATTAGCGACCGATTAGCGACCGACGTTGTCTAATGGTCAAATCCTAAATTTTCCGACTGAATACCGACCGAAAAAGCGGTCGGTAATATGAAAATAATTTACCGACCGCCGGATCGGTCGGTAAATTGTTGACTGATAATATTACCGACCGATTAGGCGGTCGGTAGTTTATTTTTATATTAGCACAGCATTTTCAGTCGCTAAAATTAAAACCTGAAAGCGGGTAGGTGGGCAATTATTGCCCGATTCGATTTTCATGTTTAGCGACCGAAATATCGGTCTGTAAATATAAAATTGCGGTCGCTAAATTTCGAATATAGAACAGCCACTGCCCTTTTCTTTCCTTTTCATTCACGAAAATTTACCCCCCAACCTTAAAAAAATCTCTTAAATGTGAAGAAATATTATTTCAACGTGTTGGTTGCAATCGTTCGGGTCAATTGTCACATTGTGCTCGTTGCTTCAATTTGACCGTACGTTTTTACATTTTTACCATTTAAGTTTAGCATTATTTGCATGTTGTACATTAATTATTTATGGATATATCTATTTTGATTGGAGATTAATCCTAATTTAATTTGTTAGAATTTTGTAGTGTATATTGATGTATGATTATATATATTAGATTTTTTGTTTTAAAAAATCAGATATGCTTGTTTACAGTCGAAACTCTGGCGAATTTTTTTATAATTCTAATGTGGTATATTCTTAATTTAAATCAGATGGAACTCCCTGATCGTCGTTGGATGTATGAAATGCCTCGTCTAATACAAGGAACGATCAACCCTGAATTTTACAAGAACATTCATGAGTTTACTAAGTTTGCCTCTCTTAATCCACACTGCATGGATAGGTATGGCCAGATTAGATGTCCTTGTGCAAAAAAAAAAGTGCGGTAACAAGAGATTTTTGAGCATTGATGAGGTTCTAACTCATCTCGTGATGTCTGGTTTTACTCCATACTATTACAATTGGACCGTACATGACGAAACCCGGTGGAATTATAATCTTGAAATAGTGGTTGCCTTCTATGATCAGTTTCGTAGTAGTGGAGGTGAGAGATTTGAGATTGGTGGTTCGAGCCGTGATTCGCCTACTCCATGCTCTGAGACACCGGTAGATGAATTCCAAAGCTATCATACGATGATTGATGAGTCTGGTTTGGGTGGTCACCACATGGAAGAGGAACCAAATCCTCATTCGCAGAGATTTTTTGAGATGCTTAAATCTGTCGATCAGAAGTTGTTTCCTGGTTGTGATACTGAGACACAATTATCATTCAATGCTAAGATGTTGTCCATCAAAACTGAAGGCAAAGTGAGTCAGAAAGTGTACAATCAATTTGCAAAGTTGTTCAAACGGGCCCTACCTAAAGAAAACACAGCGCCAGAAAATTTCTATCAAAGTAAGAGACTCTTGAAAGATATAGGTTTACCATTTGAGAAGATTGATTGTTGTACCAACGGTTGTATGCTATTTTGGGGTGACGACGAGAGCATCGATCAGTGCAGGATGTGCAACTACCCTAGGTTCAAACCCTCAGATCGTAGGAAGAAGACATCTTTCAAGTCTATGTATTATCTTCCCATCACTCCTCGTCTAGAGAGGTTGTATCAGTCGAGTGCCACTGCAAAAGACATGAGATGGCATGCTGAGGAGTGTTCTGATGAGAATTCCGGAGAGATGCGTCATCCTGCAGACTCTAATGCGTGGAGACATCTTGATAGAGAGTTTCCAGATTTTGCGAGTGAGAAGAGAAAGGTGAGGCTTGGCCTGTGCACAGACAGATTTGCTCCATTCGGTATGCACGGGAAGAAGTATTCGTTGTGGCCTGTGTTACTGACTCCGTACAATCTACCTCCTTGGTTGTGCATGAAGCCTCAACACATATTTCTCACTGTCTTGGTGCCTGGTCCTCAGAATCCTAAGCAAAATCTAGATGTCTACCTTCAGCCACTGATTAAAGAGTTGTTATATTTGTGGCATACGGGAGTAGAGACATATGACGTGTACAGGAAGGAGAACTTCACATTACGGGCTGCTGTTTTATGGACCATCAACGACTTTCCAGCATATTCTATGTTGTCTGGGTGGTCGACAGCTGGAAAATAAGCTTGCCCGTACTGCATGGATGGATCTAATGCATTTTATCTTCCACTGAGTAAAAAGGTATCATGGTTCGATAACCATCAGAAGTTTCTATGTAATGATCATAAATTCCGGAAGGACAAAGTGCACTTTCTAAAGGGGAATGATGTAAAGTGTCCAAGGCCACGAGTTCGAACAGGTATATAAATATTGTTTATATTTTAATCACTACTCACTTATGAAAAGAGTTTTATCAATTTAGTTTAACCATACACACTTTATTTCAGGTGATTCGTTGTTGAGAGAGGTTACAGTAACTGGCTTGTGGAAAACGACTGAGGAGGGTTGGATGAAACACAATAAAGGGATCCGTGGAGGTTGGAAGAAGAGAAGCATCTTTTGGGACTTGCCTTATTGAAGTAAATTATTGATTAGACACAACTTGGATGTGATGCATATAGAGAAGAATGTGTTTGATAACTTGTTCCACATGATCCTTAATACAGACGGCAAGACCAAAGACACTGCAAAATCCAGAGAAGAGTTAAGTGAGTTCTGTTCTCGTCCTAGTCTCTCCAGTGGTCGACGAGCAGGTGAGTGGCCACAAGCAAGGTACCAAATTTCCAGAGCAGATAAGAAAAAAATATTTCAATGGGTGAAGGATTTGCGCTTTCCAGACAATTACGTGTCGAACATGGGTCGGTCGTTTGAGCCAGAAACAGGGAAGGTCACTACGATGAAGAGTCATGACTGTCATATTTTTATGTAGCGGTTGCTACCGATTGCCTTTCAGTACGCACTTCCAAAGGATATATGGCGTGTGATCACGGAATTAAGTCTATTTTTTAGAGACTTATCTTCCTCAAGGATTACAGTGGACGACATGCAGCGTTTTGATAGAGACATCCTTGTTATACTGTGCAAGCTAGAACAGTTTTTTCCACCCAGTTTCTTTGACTCGATGGAGCACTTACCTGTTCATTTACCGTATGAAGCTTTACACGGTGGTCCAGTGCAGTATAGGTGGATGTACCCTTTCGAGAGGTAAGTATTATTATTCTAAAGTTTTTTGTTAATTATATTAAATATTGATCAATTGAATGTTTTTGTATTTAGGTATCTGCACAACTTGAAACGCAATATTGGAAATACAACACACATTGAAGCATCCATTGTTAATGCATACCTCACTGAAGAGGTTGGAACATTTTGTTCTTATTATTTTGGCGATCAAGTTCAAACCAGGATCAGAAATGAGCCTCGCAACTACGATGGCCGGGGAGAAGAACATCCTCTTCGTGAGTTCGATGGTATGTTGTCTGTATTCTTACATGCTGGTCGACTACTGGGTAAAGGGACCAAACGGTATTTTCAAAATGACTGGGAAGAAGAGACGATACAGTCGTACGTCTTGATGAATACGCCCGAGGTTCAACCATACATAGAGTGAGTAATTTATTATTTTTACAAACTACATTGTAAATATGTTATTGTTTTTATACGAATATTTGTTATATGTAGGATGTTTTGTGAGCAAACTCGTCAACAAGAACCAGGCATCACAGAAGCAGAGGTTTATGAAGCAGTTCGCAAGAAATTCATATACTTGTTCCAAAAAATGGTATGTAACACTATTCCATATTAGAAAATGTGTATTTCAATAATGTTCTAAAATTTTAATATGTATAGGGACTAAACAATCAGCTTCACAATCCACATCTTGAAGCTTTGAGCAAAAGACCACTTCGACAAGTGACATGTTATAATGGGTACTATTCAAATGGTTATAAATTTCACACAGCTGTGTATGCTTCAGTAAAAGCCACTTCAAACAGTGGTGTTTATGTTACCAGTGGAAATTACAATGAAGCACCGATCGAGTACTATGGTGTGTTGCAAGAAGTCGTTGAAGTGGAATATCCAGGGTGGCCTTCGAGAAAAATTGTTATGTTCTTTTGTGAATGGTATGATCCAGGACGAGGAGGGAAAATAGTCGATGCAAACTACAAGATTGTTGATATTATGATAAAAAAAAAATACCCAGCTGCATACGACCCATTCATCTTTGCATCACAAGCATCTCAGGTATATTACTGCAAGTATCCGGTTTCAGGCAAACCGAACTTAAGAACAGTGTGTAAGGTCAAGGCAAGGTCGTTGGTGGAAATTCCTACTTCATCCAAAGGAGACACTGCACAATTTGAAGATCCATTCCAAACTGAAGTGCAACAGGCTCAAACAGTAGTTCTTGACGAAGGTATCAATCTTTCTGTGGATTTAGTAGCTGCAAATCCCGATACGATAATTGTTGACAACGAAGTGGATGGAGAAGTGGTAGATGAAGAAGATGATGAGGATGAAGATGAAGATGAAAATGGACAAGATGATGAGGATGAAGATGAAAATGGACAAGATGATGAGGATGAAGATGAAAAAAATGGACAAGATGATGAGGATGATTATTAGTATTAATTACTAGTTAATTGAATTTTATTTTTTTAATATATGTTTAATTTATTTAGGTATATGAATAATATTTGTGTTGATATTGTTGTTGATATAGGTATATTATTTAAATAGAATTAAATCTAAAATATGAATTATAATTAGCGACCGCTTAGTTATATAATTTTAATTATTATTTAATTATAACAATACCGCCTAAAGCACGCGGCAAAAAAATTTGATTTTTAATTAGCGACCACCAAAGCGGTCGCTAATTAATAAGTTTGACCAACATTTATTTCTTTAGTCGGTGGAGTGCACGTGGCAACCACTAATTATTTAGCGACCGCAACAATAAAATAGCGACTGTCTTGGCGGTCGCTAATTTTTAGAATCAGATAAAAACTGAATCGACTTTCAGAATCAAAAAACGAAAGAAAAAAATGAAACCCCCCAAAACCCTTCCCCACTGCCAGCCGTCGCCGCCCTCCGTCCGTCGTCCAGCCGCTGCCGCCGTCGTCCGTCCGTCCGGTGAAAGGTAATACATATATATATATTATATTATTAGTATTATTGTATATATATATATTAGTATTATTGTTTATATATTATTAGTATTATTGTATATATATTATTAGTATTATTATTGTTGAATATTAGATTATTGTTATTGATTATTGATGAATATTGATGAATATTAGTATTATTGTTTATATATTATTAGTATTATTGTATATATGTATATTAGTATTATTATTATTAGTGTTATTGTATTATATATTATTTTATTAGTATTATTGGTATTATGGTATATATATTAGTATTATTGGTATTATTGATTATTAGTGTTATTGTTATTGATTATTAGTTGATTATTAGTTGATTAGTAGATTATTGTTGATTAGTATTATTGATTAATATTATTGGTAGATTATTGTTGATTATGTTTTCATAATAGATTATTGGTTGATTTGTAATATTTGATTTGTTGATTAGTATTATTGTTGAATAGATGAATCAGAGAGAGGGAGGAGAGGGAGGAAGATGAAGAGGAAGAGGGAGGGGGAGGGGGAGAGTGAGAGGGAGACGGGAGGTCCTACCTTTACCGCCCGTTACGATCGAGCAGTTTTATGATCCGATCCGTCCTAACTTTGAAGTGGGAGAGTCTTCTGCTGCCGGAGCTTCTTCATCCCGACAGCATCCTTTAGTAGATACTCGGCAACCAATAAAGCCGTCTGACGGACTGTAAGTTTTTTTATAATATTAATACATAATTGTTTTATAATATTAATACCTAATTATTTATGCAGCTTGATTCCGAGTAATAAAGCTTCCAGCTTGGTCACGGATGCACTGAAAAGTGTTGTCTGGCCTTATGGAGTGGGATCGTGGTCTAAAGTTCCCGAGTCCAAGAAGAAAGTATTTTTTTGAAGAGTATAAGGTAATAATATTAATTTTATTTAATTTAAAAATTATTATTGAATTTAATTTATATGTTTGTTATGAATTTTACGAAAAAGCCCAGAACCGCATGAAAGACTTAGTACACATGATGAAAGACAAGTGGACGAATGAGGGGATCAGTCAGAATATGGGGACGGACGAAGAGGGCCGTAATATCTGGGAGGGACTACTCCAGTATTGGCTAGACCCGAAGCATGTTGCGAGGGCCGAGGTGGCCAGAAGAAATAGGATGAGCGACCACCGGGCAAGGCATAGCCATACATCGAGCAGGCTCCCGGACGATTTACGAGCATGCTCTCGCTTTTGTAAGTATTTAATTAATTTTTTAATATACTCACATTTAAATTTATTAATTTTACTTTATTAAAAAGTTTTTTTTTTGTACAGGAGCATGCATACGGACGGAAAGCCACCCTCATCGAGACGATGCATTTTGCTCACCCGGTTGGGGAGGGTGGACAATCCACTTATGGTCGCACCACCGAGCTTCACGTATGTATTTTATTATAATTAATTATTGTTCTAATTAATTATTTTATGAATTATACTAATTAATATTAAATTATAATTATGATTATTGTTTAATTTCAGAATCAGATGAGGCAGGCCCTCGATGAGGCTCAGACGGCGTCGGCACCCACCCCGGAGAATCCTTCCCCCGCCCCTGTTGACGAGGACCAAATTTTTCTGAATTTGGTCAAACCAAAGAAGGGGAAGTATATAGGATTGGGCAGTCACAGTAAGGCTGTCCGCCTATCCCATAAGGGAGCTCTTCCTATTCCCTCGACTCTCACCCCACCTCCGATGTAGAAAGTCAACTCTCCAACGTGAGAAAGAAATTGAAGAAATATCAAACAAAGGGGAAGCAGATGAAAGATAGGATGAAGCAAACGGAGGACCTGGCACAAATGATGAAGGCTTGGGTTGAGAATGCCTCGAGAACAATGGGTTGGAAAGTCCCCAAATTTCCTGAGCTTCCACCAGAAGAACCTGAGGATGATGAGGATGAGGATGAGCAGGCCGTCGATCTTGGTGACGCCGACGACTTTAATTCGTCAGAGTAGTTTTTTTTTTTTTTGTTGAACAATTAATTTTATTTATGTTGGATGTTTTTATATTTGATGTTGAGTAATTTTATGTTCAATGTTTGGCCTTATGTTGAATGTTTAAATTTTAGTAGTGTAAAATAATTAGTTTCAAATGGTTATAAATATTTATTGAAAAATATTAAAATAAACAAATTAGAAACAAAAAAGAAATTATTTTGATGAGGTAATTAAAAAATATCCAAAGAAAGTGAAAATTTTGAACGAATTGTATTTGTATTTTTAAATTGAACAAATTAATAAATTTTTGTAATGTTAAATAATAAATTTACAACATTATAATATTTATTGAAATATATATATACATAAACAAATTAGAACCAACAAGCAATTAATTAGAAGCATTTAAAAAAAAACGTGACTCAAAAATTTGGAGTTAAATACAATTAATTGCAAAAAATGAACAAATTAATAAATTCTCGTAATATTAAATAATAAATTTGTAACATTATAATATTTAATGAAATATATATATACATAAATAAAGTAGAAACAATACTCATTTAATTAGAAGCATTTAAAAAAAATGTGACTCAATTTGGAGTTAAATACAATTAATTGCAAAAAAATGAACAAATTAATAATTTTTTGTAATATTAAATAATAAATTTTTAACATTATAATATTTAATGAAATATATATATATACATAAATAAAGTAGAAACAATACTCATTTAATTAGAAGCATTTTAAAAAAAAACGTGATTCAATTTGGAGTTATATACAATTAATTGCATAAAAATGAACAATAACGACAAGCACCCGAGTGGTCACGCCACCTCTGAGATGCCCAGAGGTCGCGTGTTCGACCCCTCAGAGGCGCGAATTTGGGGTATTTAATCTGAGCCATCTATGACTCAAATAAAGGATGTGGTGCATGTGCTAATATGTGGTATTTGAAGGTTGTTAAGTTAGTGAGGCGTCGCATGGCCTCCACAGAGGGCAGACGCTTCAACTTGGGACAAAACCATAGTCGTAATTCCTGTAGAGAAGAGAGGTTCCCAAGCCATTCTGGCAATTCCTCCATTCTTCCAAAATTACGTAGAGTTAAGTGGGAAAGATCTAGCAGTGAGATGTTGAAGCTGATCCGGGAGAGACACCCCCAAATCTGGATTAATCCCTGACAAGTCTAACCTACGAAGTGATAAGTGGGATCCCAATAATATTCCATCAGCACCCTTATTAAATTCGCATGAACTACTACTAACTCCAAGTCCTCTAACGAATTAGGCGCTCATTTCTCCGTCTCAACTAAAAAATCCAACTGCCCTCCATAGATTGACAACCTTCGTAGCGATGTCAATTTGAGATTATCGCAATTGGACAAAGTTAGCTGCTCCAGAGAATTGAGGTTGTGCATACCATCACCATCTGCTGCTGCAGTCAACTCTATCAACTTGGGAAAATCTATTATTGTCAACTCCGAGAGATGTTGATTGTTATGTAATAACCAATTCGGCAGACATATCAATTCTTCAATACATTCAATTTTGAGTTTCGTAAGCGTCTTCAATTTGATACCACATATGCTTACCAAAGGTAACTCACTATCTACGCAACAAATCTCCAACTGTTTAAGAGTTGTGAACTGACTTGGAGCACTCCTCAGCTCATTGCAGAGCCTGATTGTCAAGTATTCAAGGCAAGGGAATACCTTCACATTTGGAACATTTACTTCTTCCCACTCTCTCAACCTCCCCATACTTGACAACTCAGAGTCTTTCAAGCGCCGGAAACACACTGGTTGTTTCCTTGTGAACTCCATTGAATGAAGCACCTATACATTTTACATTTTCCAGACCTGACAAGACCAAGGATTTGAGATGTGGTAAATGCCCCAACATTGAGATTTCTTCTAATTCTCTACAAAATGAAAGTGTTATCTCCATCAAGCCACTCAATCCTACCCAACGGCCAGCTTCAACTAATTTAGCCATCTTTGAAGTCCATGTTGGAAATTTTGCTCCACAATATCCATCAATTTTTAACATCTTTAGATTGGGGTGAGGCTCTACACATTTCAACACACTCTCATCAATAATTCTTACACCTTCTCTGGATGGAGACAAACTCAACACTAACTTCGCGATGCCAGACTTTTGAGATAAATATGCCTTCTTGGACTCTTCTTCACCTTCCACATTTTCAAGACTAACAATCTTCAATTCCCCTTTGAGATTTTTCAAGCTTCCCAGCTCTGCAATTCGGTGGCCCTCCTTGTTGTGCACTTTAAAGTATGGTAATGTTTGGAGAGAAGTTAACTGCCCCACTTGAGGAGGCAATACTGTCCGCACGCTGATGTAAAGATGCCTTAATTTAAGCAAGTGCTTTAAAGTACTTGGTAGCTCCTTCAAACGATACTTCCAACTTAAATTTGCTCTAATTGTCTGCAACTGAGAGAGTTTGTTAATCGAATTCGGAAAATATCTAACATGTGTGTCTGAAATGTCAAGATATCTCAAGTGTATCAGTTTTCTTATAGAATCTGGCATTTCTTCGACTTCATGATTTGTCAGAGTTAGTGAATGCAGGCTTCTGAAATCTGAGAATATGATATCAGTAATTTTACCATTGTAGAACAGTGTACGCAACAATCTTGCCTGCTCTTTTGGGATTCGACTTGATTCATCTCTTCTATAATAAGTGTCATATGAAATGGAGCTTGCTACATCATGCACTAGATCATGCATGCTACAATGATTTACATTGCCGAATTCATCTTTATCCACAACTTGTAATAGAGAGTTGTGCAGAAGAACTCTGAGAACTTCATTGCCAACAGTTTCCATATCACTTGTTTGAAAAGGCTGAAATAATCCTTCTGCCATCCAAAGTTGAATTAATTGTTCCCTGTCGATTCGAGCACCCTTGGGGAAAATGGAACAGTACGCAAAACACTTCTTGTGTGATGGTGAAGGCAAATCATGAAAGCTCAATTTCAATATTTTTGAAATATACTTCTCATCTCCTCCGCCATCTGACAACTGATTCTCGTTGATTGAACGCCACCCATCTTCTGATTTACCACTCAATGCTCCCCCGATAACATTGGCAGCTAATGGCAAGCCTTTGCATCTTTTTTCAATACTCATTCTGATGTCTTCTAGAGTCGGCGGAATTACCCCTCCTTCAAATGCTCTGTCTTTGATTATTGACCAGCATTGTTCATCAGACAAGTAATCCAAGGAATGCATATCAAGTGTTTTTACCAGCGTACCAACCACTTCCTTCCTCGTCGTAACAAGGATGCCATTTCCATTGGTAGAAGTAATTTCGAACCAAGATCTACTGAAATCCTCCCACTTTTGCCGGTCTTCGTTCCAGATGTCATCAAGAACAAGAAGATAAGTTTTGGCATTCAAAGCCTCCTGAATCTTCTTCACCACAACTTCCCTGCTCTGATCTTCAACGTTCATGCCTTCCAAATTTGTAAGAATTTTTTTCAAAAGAGTCAATGCATCAAAATCTTGAGAAACATGAACCCAACTACGTTTTCCAAAATGATTCTCAATTTTTTCATGATTGAAGACTTTTTGAGTCAGAGTAGTCTTCCCCAGTCCACCCATTCCGAAAATCGGAAGGGTGGTCACCGCTTCTTTAGTTGGAGTAGTCAGCATCTCAACTATTCTAGACACATCATCGTTTCTTCCAATAAAAATTGGATCTACGGTGACAGAATCAGTTTCCTCAGATGCAGCAGCAGGAGGTGTAGCTGCAAGTTTCTCTCGAAGGCGAAGCTCCGCAGCAGTTTTGTTAATAGATTCAAAACTCATATTGATTCGATTGATTCTAAGAGCCACATCTCGGCGATCTACATGATGAGGATACCTCTTCATAGAGAAGTTGATAGTTGAGTTCATCCAAGGCATTGTCAGCTTCAAAGGCCTTTGCTTCAAGCTCCTTCAGCCATGTTTTGACAGCCTCTTTGGTGATGGACTTTGTCTCGGCATCATTAAGGAAAATCTGAATCATGCCAAAAGGGCCCCTCAGCTTGTCGGCATTTTCATCCACACCGTTGATGAGTGAGATCTCGTCTTTGGAAACTGAAGATGGCAAATTCAAACTGAAGCTCAGAAATTGTAATACAATTGCGAAGAAAATCACACACATATAAGCACTGGTGCTTATATGCATATCTATCTACAGCTCGAACCGGGTTTACTTAAGCAAGAATTGGTCGAATGAAGTAAACAGACTGAAGAAAAAGGACCGAATTTCAGTCGGTTAATAAACTGACTATGCTCTATTTTGGGATGCGATTTCATTTGCAACGGCTTCAACAAAATTGCCTGATCATCAGCCATTTTTACCATATATATAAGGTCAGTTTGTGTATGCGAGCATGAGTGTGGGTTGGGCATAGTTAATTACTCAGTCAGTTGTGAGAATTAGATTGATTCATTCAATATTGAAGAACTAGGGTTCTTATCTGAAATTGGGTGTTTTCGATTTTAGGGTGATTGAGTGTATTGTATCGGATATTCTTTTCTTGATAGTAGCGCTCTTCTCCGTGGATGTAGATCAAATTAAGATCGAACCACGTTAAATCTTGTGTTCTTCGATTTGTGTTGTTTGCGATTGGTTTTCGATTTTGATTATTTTTGCAAGAGGTGTTTTCTCGATTGTTTATTGAGATTAAATTCTACAATTGGCGCCGTCTGTGGGAATCGAACCCACGAGTGAAATTTGATGGCAACCACGAAATTTGACATTGAGAAATTCACGGGCAAGAATGACTTTGGTCTGTGGAAGATCAAAATGAGAGCCCTTCTGATTCAACATGGCCTGGGCGATGCTATGTTACCAGATGATCAAGTATCATCTACAAGTGATCCTGCGAAGTTGAAGCGACAGAAAGATAAGGCACATAGTGCACTGATCTTGAGCCTTGGGGATAAGCCTCTAAGGGAAGTTTCCAAAGAAAAAACTGCTGTAGATGTGTGGACAAAGTTGGAACAATTGTATCAGACTAAATCTGTTACAAACAAACTCTTTGTGAAACAGAAGCTCCATGCCTTCAAGATGACAGAAGACAAGAGCCTGAGTGATCAACTTGATGAGTTCAACAAACTAGCAGATGAATTGAAAGATCTTGAGGTAAAACTTGAGGATGATGACAAGTCCCTGATGTTGCTAAATTCACTGCCAAGATCCTTGGAAAATTTCAAGGATGCTCTTCTATTTGGTAGACTGGATCAGATCAAGTATGATGATATCCAGACATCATTGAAGACAAAGTTCCTTCAACTTCAAGGTGATAAGAAACCTCAAGAACGTTGAAGGAAAGGGTGAAAAAAATGGGAAGAAGCAAGGTTTTGTTGAGAAGAGAAAATGCTATGGATGTCACAAGATTGGCCACCTCAAGAAAAACTGTCCAGAAAGAAAAGAAAAATTAGAAGAACAGAAAGGTGAAGTAACAATTGCTGATGATGGCTATGAAAGTGCAGAGGTCCTGTCCATTTTAAATGGAGACATAAGTGATGAGTGGGTGCTAGACTCAGGTTGTTCTTTCCACATGTGTCCCCAAAAGTCAAAGTTCACAGACCTAAGAGAATTGAATGGTGGATTAGTGCTTCTTGGGAACAACCAATCCTGCCATGTTGAGGGCATTGGCTCTGTCAAAATCACTATGTTTGATGGGGTTGTTAGAACACTGAGCAATGTCAGGTTTGTTCCTCAACTCAAGAGGAACTTAATATCTCTGGGGACCCTGAACCTTCTGGGTTGTGAATTTAACACACAAGATGGCCTAATCTTGGTCACTAAGAACTCCAAGGTACTTATGAAAGGAAAGAAGGTGAATGGTCTTTACATCCTTATGGGGTCAGAAATCACTGGATCTGCTGTTGTAGTCATGGAAGACCAGGAAGCACTACTTTGGCACAAAAGACTGGGGCATATTGGAGAAAAGGGCTTGAATGTGCTGTCAGAAAAATAGGTCTTTGGCAAGGCATAACCCATCAAATTGAAATTTTGTGAACACTGTGTTATGGGAAAATTAGTAAAGAAACCTTTTAAGAAAGGGATTCATAACACAAAAGGACCTCTTGAGTACATACACTCTGATGTATGGGGGCCCTCAAGAACTGAAACTCACAGTGGAGGCAAGTATTTTATGACAATGATAGATGACTACAGCAGGAAGGTTTGGGTTGTAATCCTAAGGCATAAGTCAGAGGCCTTTGCAAAATTCAAGGAATGGCTTGTGGAGCAGGAAAACAAGAAGGGAAAAACCTTGAAACACCTTAGAACAGACAATGATTTGGAGTATATTTCTGAGGAGTTCATGTCATTCTGCAAGGAGAAATGAATCTCAAGGCACAGAACTGTTCCCTCTAATCCACAATAAAACGGTTTGGCAGAAATGATGAATAGGACAATTTTGGAAAGGGTGAGATGTGTTCTTGCAGATGCAAAAATGCCTAAAGTATTCTGGGGAGAAGCTGTCCATACAGTGTGTCAATTGATAAACAAATCCCCATCTTCTGCCATTGAGTTTAAAACACCAGATGAAGTTTGGTATGGGAAGCTACAAGACTACAACAATCTTAAAGTTTTTGGATGCCTTGCATTTGCTCACATAAGGCAAGACAGACTAGAACCAAGGGCCTTAAGATGTGTCTTCATAGGTTATCCTTCTGGGGTTAAGGGCTACAAACTGTGGTGCTTGGAGTCTGGGCACAAGAAGTGCATTGTGAGTAGGGATGTGACATTCAATGAGCATGAGATGGGATATAAACATATTGGAAATCCTGCTGATCTGGATGGAAAAATATCAGAAGAGAGCACATCTTTTGAGGTGGAGCCATCCCATGAAGATTCTGAAATTGATGACACTGAAACCAATACTCAAGGTGAACCTCCACTTGAAAATGAAGGATGTGGACATGAAGATTATTCAGATCTCAGAAATTATACCTTAACAAGAGATAGAGCTAGAAGAAACATTCAACCACCAAATAGGTATGGCCAAGCTGATATGGTGTCTTATGCACTAATATTAGCTGATGACATAGAGTGTCATGAACCACAAAACTATAGGGAGGCTGTCTCATGTAATGAAAAGGAGAAGTGGATAGCTGCTATGATTGAGGAACTGCAATCTCTTGAAAGGAATAGCACATGGATCCTGGTAGACAAGCCAAAGGGACAGAAGATTGTCAGTAGCAAGTGGATTTATAAAAAGAAGTTTGAATCTGGAAACATTGAAAGGGTCAGGTTCAAGGCAAGGTTAGTTGCCAGGGGTTTTACTCAAAGAGAGGGCATTGACTTTAATGAGATTTTTTCACCAGTTGTGAAGCATAACTCTATAAGATTGCTTCTAGCAAAGGTAACACAAGATGACTTGGAACTTCAGCAACTTGATGTTAAAACTGCATCTCTGCATGGAGACCTACTTGAAAAGATCTATATGGAGCAACCTGAAGGATTCACATTACCTGGAAATGAAGGGAAGGTTTGTTTACTGCAGAAATCACTATATGGATTAAAGCAAAGTCCAAGACAATGGTATCAAAAGTTCAACAGTTTCATGTCATCTGTTGGTTTTGAGAGGTGCAAATTTGACAGCTGTGTCTATTTTCAGAAGAAAGGGAAAGATATCATCACATACTTACTGTTGTATGTGGATGATATGCTAATAGCAAGCAAGAACATGAAGCATATCAATAACCTGAAGTTAAAATTAAACTCAGCTTTTGACATGAAGGATTTAGGTAATGCTCAAAGGATACTTGGTATGGATATACTCAGAAATAGGAAGGAAGGGAAACTTTTCTTGTCACAGAGAAGTTACTTGCTGAAGGTACTTAAAAGATTTCAGATGATGGAATCAAGACCTGTGAGCACACCCCTTGCACAACACTTCAAACTCTCAGTACATCAGTCACGCATATCAGATTCTGATAAGGAGTTCATGAATAAAATACCCTATGCTAACATTGTTGGAAGTGTTATGTATGCTATGATCTGTAGCAGGCCTGATCTTGCACATTCTATAAGTGTGGTGAGCATGTTCATGGCAAATCCAGGGAGATTACATTGGGAAGCATTGAAATGGGTATTGAGATATCTAAATGGATCAACTGAATTGGGATTATTGTTCAAAAAAGAGAATCAAGATAAGGAACCTCTGAAATGCTATGTTGACTCTGATTATGCAGGCAACATTGACAATAGAAGATCACTTTCAGGGTATGTTTTCACTTTACATGGAACTGCAATCAGTTGGAAGGCCACTCTTCAATCCGTTGTAGCATTATCTACCACAGAGGCAAAATATATGGCTATGGTGGAGGCAGTTAAGGAGGCAATTTGGCTTAAAGGGATGATAAAGGAGTTTGGAATTGACCAAGAAGTTGTCACAATACAGTGTGACAATTAGAGCACTCTTCATCTTGCAAAACATCAAGTGTTTCATGAGCGGTCTAAACACATAGATGTGAGGTTGCACTTTATCAGAGATATGGTGGAGAAGGGTGTTATATCAGTAAAAAAGGTACACACAGAAGAAAATGCAGTTGATATGCTTACAAAGGCATTACCAAGTTCGAAATTCAGGTATTGCTCAAGTCTGATAAGACTTGAATCATGGAAAGTGCCTTAAACAAGATCAGCAATAAACTGAGAAAGAGCGCTTCAGTTAGTATTGAGGTGGAGAATTGAAGATGGCAAATTCAAACTGAAGCTCAGAAATTGTAATACTATTGCGAAGAAAATCACACACACATATAAGCACTGGTGCTTATATGCATATCTATCTACAGCTCGAACCGGGTTTACTTAAGCAAGAATTGGTCGAATGAAGTAAACCGGATGAAGAAAAAGGACCGAATTTCAGTCGGTTAATAAACTGACTATGCTCTGTTTTGGGATGTGATTTCAGTTGCAACGGCTTCAACAAAATCGCCTGATCATCAGCCATTTTTACCATATATATAAGGTCAGTTTGTGTATGCGAGCATGAGTGTGGGTTGGACATAGTTAATTACTCAGTCAGTTGTGAGAATTAGATTGATTCATTCAATATTGAAGAACTAGGGTTCTTATCTGAAATTGGGGATTTTCAATTTCAGGGTGATTGAGTGTATTGTATCGGATATTCTTTTCTTGATAGTAGCGCTCTTCTCCGTGGATGTAGATCAAATTAAGATCGAACCACGTTAAATCTTGTGTTCTTCGATTTGTGTTGTTTGCGATTGGTTTCCGATTTTGATTATTTTTGCAAGAGGTGTTTTCTCGATTGTTTACTGAGATTAAATTCTACAGAAACCTTGATCAGATTTTGAACAAGCACTTCAATGGTGGCCGAAATTGCTGCTCCTTCCATTTTTTTTTTCTCTTTGAAAATTGGGCAGAGAGATATCAGTAATATGTGAAAGCAGAGAGATATCAGTAATATGTGAATAACATTTGAATTAGCAGTCTTTGCATGAATAAACCTATTCTCGTCCGAGTCTGCCCCGAGTTAACCGAGTGGGCCTGAAGTAATGATAATAAAGCCTAACATTTGATGCGATTAATTTTGAATGGGGTCTACAATAAAGTAAGGATGGAGACAGTTATGGACCTTTATAATTTAATTATTCTCACTAATTTAACTTATTGTGGTTGCTGGAGGCAAGTCAGGTACTTAAGTTAAAGCTCAATTCAAAAAGTTATTACGTTGGGTTCAGTCCAATTCGATTATAATATTAATAACAAGCTTGAAATAGAGCTTGACTCAACTTGTAAATAAACACAATGAGTCTAGCAAGTAGAGTTGCGACTAAATTTCTTATGATTGCTGGTAGAGCTGTTATTCAAATACCCAAAGTTCAAACTCGATTCGAGCACCTGTGGAGTTGAGCCCTAAATAGCATCAACAAGTTGAAAAATAGAGTTCGACTCAATTTGCAAATGATCAGCATAATAAGCCTAACAAATAAAGTCGTGTATATAGCGAATCTAATTAAATTACAATAAATCGAATAATTTACGAGCTCGATTGATTTACCAATATAAATAAGTCGAGTCAAACCCTCCGGCTGCATGTTTCTATGAATGGCTTTAGTTGCTGGGTAGGTTTCTCCATCTATTATTTTGGAAAATTTCCACTTTTAGTTGCACATGACATATATTATTTTAAAATTTCTCAAATATTTTACTATTGGTTCACACAATTTTTTCTTGTATTTATAATTTTAAATGTTATAAAATTTACAGATTTAATCCCCAGATTTGCAAATTTGGAAAAGCCAACAATAAAGTAAGGATGGAGAAAGTTTAGACTTTTCCTGCCTATCCAATTATTTTATCAAAATATCTAAATTTTGTGGTTGTCATTTATTTTTCAATATTAATGTAAGATAAGTCTTCCTCATTCCCAATTTTTATGTGATTTTAGATTCTTCAACACAAATTAATATATATATATATATATGCGGATAATGTGATACTTTTTTTTAAAACATATAAAAAAGAAAATTAAAATGTAGCATTAAATTCCTATTTGTTATTTAAATGATGAGAGGTGAGTTTTTATTCTGTATGTTAATGCATATTTTGTCACATTTCTTGGTGGTGTTTCGAAAGAATTTCATATCATTTTAAAATGTGAATTTGTATACAGATGTAAAATTAATTTATTTATATTAATTTTCTAATACTCTCTTAACTCGTAGCATAAAATCTCAATTATATTTTTTGGGTACGAGGAGAATTAACAAGCGTACAATTTAATATAAATTTATATAAATCATTTCATTATATAGATTTATATTTATGAATTTATTTTTCTGCCTTGTTAAAATGTAACTCATGATATAAACCACTTTAACACAATACCTACTAAAGTTCTATATATTTTTTTTATTATAACCATATATAATTTTACGGGCTTACTTAAACTTGGGGCAATAATTGAGGGGCATGAATGTACGTACCTTAACCATTGTCAATATGATTTTTGCATTTTATTTTACTATTAAAATTTTTTGATGGTATGCATGAGTCAACCCGGCTGCGTTAAACGGGTTAAGTCTACTCCGTCTTAACCGAGTGAATCCGAAATAGTCAGGCTAACGTTATGTTGCAATTAATTTGAATGGGGTCTACAAAAACATTCTAATTTTTTTAGATAAGATTTTTAAAATTGATGGATTTCATATATTTAGTTTAAACCTAGATTAAATTGGAAAATTTTCAAATTAATTAGTTTTAGTGTTAATAATATTAAAAAATGTGAAATACATTTAATTCGTGAATTTGAAATTTATAATCCCTAAATTATTTACATATCGAGCTTTATGAATCGAATTTAAACTGACAAGTTATTAATAAACGAATATTTTATGAATTCAATTGATTTATAATATAAACGAGCCAAACCAAACTCTCGAGCAACCTGTTTTTATAATTGTTATGGGTAGGTACCTCCATCAATTATTTGCAAACTGTGGGCTCATTTTTCATGAGTTTCTACATTTACTCGTAATTATTTTTTTTATCAGGCAAATATATTAAATCATGTAATATCGGAATACAAGGGTACTCCAACCCTTACATGATCCAAAAACTCATAGTGCAAAATAATTAATTCAAATACATAATATTTTAGTCTATCTAACCTATCTAATGTCATTGTTCCACTCCGTAAAATTCAAAAGTTAGACCTAACCTACACATTCATATCCAACTGCCATAAGTTTGATTAAACGCCATCATGTACAATGAGCTATGTAAGAATATCAAAATACTTCACTTCAACCATCAACACGGGGACATCTGAAAGCCGATTTCCTGTCATGTACTCCTTTTGAAAGCTTCAATCTACCAAAAATACACATATAATCAATGCATGTATTCCAAATAAATGAAGCTAAAAACCAACTTATTTTTCTTTTCAAGTATTCTTTCACATATTCTAATTAGAGGGAATATGACCACTTTGCTCAATACATGGCTCAAGACCCCTCTCTAAAATCTCAAACTCAAGAAATATGTATAATTAACCTATGTATATAATTAATTCACTTGGATTAATAGCAACCTATGCATTTCTGAAAAATGAATCATGAAAACGAAGTAAACAATAAATAGTAGAGAGGCAATTGTGATTTCAGTTAAGAATTTTTCAGAATTGTGTCCATATATAATGATTGTACTTTTTTTTTTTTTACATAAATCGTCATTTTCTTTAAAAAATAATTATGAAGCATATATATATAATTTATGCCAGAGGTATACATTACAGTTTCAATAAAATTACTTAAGAAAATAACAAATAATGATAATTAATTTAGAGTTAGGTAGAAATGAAAATATTCTATACTAGTACTATATATAATAATTGCAAGAAATGGGAATTAGTCTTACTTACGGACCATGCATTTTGCCGAATCAATGTATAAGTATGTTGGGGAGAAGGGAAACGGTAATTATTCTTACTTTAGGACCATTTTGCGGAATGAGGTCTCAATCAATATATATGTAGGGAAGATGGGAAATCTTGTGCCACTCAGTTTGTTTTTTAATCTCTGATCTCCTACTCCTCCCACTTAGTAGTAGTAGTGGACAACTTAAAATGTCCAAGGTTGTTAAGTTAGTGAGGCGTCGCATGGCCTCCATAGAGGGCAGACCCTTCAACTTTGGACAATTATGTAGTCCTAAACTCTTTAGAGAAGAGAGGTTCCCAAGCCATTCTGGGAATTAGTGAGGCGTCGCATGGCCTCCACTGAGGGCAGACGCTTCAACTTGTCACAAAGCAATAGTTGTAATTCCTGTAGAGAAGAGAGGTTCCCAAGCCATTCTGGCAATTCCTCCATTCTGAAATTAACTAGAGTTAAAATGGAAAGAGCAGTGAGATATTGAAGCTGTTCCGGGAGAGACACACCCAAATCTGGATTAATCCCTGACAAGTATAACGTACGAAGTGATAAGTGGGATCCCAATAATATTCCATCAGCAGCCTTATTGAAGTCGTCGTATGAACTAGTAGTAACTCATTTCACGTCGATACTCAAGTCCTCTAACGAATTAGGGGCGCATTTCTCCATCTCAACTAAAATATCCAACAGCCCTCCATAGATTTTCAACCTTCGTAGCAATGTCAATTTGCCACCACTAACTGACTTCAAATTATCGCAATTGAACAAAGTCAGCTGCTCCAGAGAATTGAGGTTGTGCATACCATTACCATCTGCTGCTGCATTCAACTCTATCAACTTGGGATAATATCTTATTTCCAAATCCGAGAGATGTTGATTGTTATGGAATAACCAACTCAGGAGACGTATCAATCCTTCAATAAAAGCAATTTCAAGTTTCGTAAGCGTCTTCAATTTGATACCACATATGCTTGCCAAAGGTAACTCACTATCCACCTCAACAACAATCAACTCTTTAAGGGTTGTGAACTGACTTGGAGCACTCCTCAGCTCTTTGCAGCTCCAAATCTTCAAGTACTCAAGGCAAGGGAATACCTTCATATTTGGAACATTTACTTCTTCCCATTCTCTCAAACTCGACATACCTGACAACTGAAGTCTTTCAAGCTCCGGAAACACACTGATTCTTTCCTTGTGAACACCATTACACTCTTCAATGCCATAGAATGAAGCACCTATGCATTTTACATTTTCCAGATCAAACAAACACAAGGATTTGAGATGTGACAAATGCCCCAACATTGGGATTTCTTCTAATTCTCTACAACTTGAAATTTTTATCTTCATCAAGGCACCTTCAACAAATACAACCATCTTTGAAGTCCATGTTGGAAATTTTGCTCCACTAAATCCATTAATTCCTAACATCTTTAGATTGGGGTGAGGCTCAACACCTTTCAACACATTCTCATCATTAATTCTTGCACCTTCATCGGATGGAGACCCACTCAACACTAACCTCGTGATGCCAGACTTTTGGGATAAATATGCCTTCTCAAACTCCTCTTCACCTTGCACATTTTCAAGATTATCAATCTTCAATTCCCCTTTGAGATTTTTCAGGCTTCCCATCTCTGAAATTCGGTGGCCCTTCTTGTTGCGGACTTTAAAGTATGGTAATGTTTGAAGAGAAGTTAACTGGCCCAGTTGAGGAGGCAGTTTTGTCGATTTCCCGATGTAAAGATGCCTTAATTTAAGCAAGTGCTTTAAAGTAGTTGGCAGCTTCTCCAAATGATTCCATACCCAACTTGAATTTGATCTAATTGTCTGCAACTGAGAGAGTTTGCCAATTGAATTCGGCAAATTTCTAACACCTGTGTCTGAAATGTCAAGATATCTCAAGTGTATTAATTCCCTTATAAAATCTGGCAATTTTTTGACTTCATAATTTGTTAGAGTTAGTGAATGCAGGCTTCTGAAATTTGAGAATATGATATCAGTAATTTTACCTTTGTAGAACAATGTACACAACAATCTTTACCTGTTCTTCTGGGATTCGACTTGATTCATATCTTCTATAATAAATGCCATATGAAATGGAGCTTGCTACATCATGCACTAGATCATGCATGCTACAATGATTTACATTGTCGAATTCATCTTTATCCACAACTTGTAATAGAGAGTTGAGCAGAAGAACACTGAGAACTCGATTGCCAACAGTTTCCATATCACTTGTTTGAGAAGGCTGAAGAAATCCTTCTGCCATCCAAAGTTGAATCAATTGTTCCCTGTCGATTTGAGCACCCTTGGGGAAAATGTAACAGTACGCAAAGCACTTCTTGTGTGATGGTGAAGGCAAATTATGATAACTCAATTTCAATATATTTGAAATATATTTTTCATCTTCTCCGTCATCTGACAACCGATTTTCATTGATTGAACGCCACTCATCTTCTGATTTACCACGCAATGTTCCCCCGACAACATTGGCAGCTAATGGCAAGCCTTTGCTTTTTTTTGCAATACTCATTCCGATGTCTTCTAGATTCGGCGGAATTACCCCTCCTTCAAATGCTCTGCCTTTGATTATTGACCAGCATTGTTCAGCAGACAAGCAATTCAAGGGATGCATATCAAGTGTTTTTACGAGCGCACCAACCCCTTTTTAACTCGTCGTAACAAGGATGCCATTTCCGTTGGTAGAAGTAATTCCGGACCACGATCTTATAAAATCTTCCCACTTGTGCCGTTCTTCGTTCCAGAC
This sequence comes from Prunella vulgaris, assembly GCA_026898435.1. Classification (NCBI taxonomy): domain Eukaryota; kingdom Viridiplantae; phylum Streptophyta; class Magnoliopsida; order Lamiales; family Lamiaceae; genus Prunella; species Prunella vulgaris. The sequence continues at coordinate 158,271 of JAPKLY010000538.1, forward strand.
GTTGTCAAGAACAATAAGATAAGTTTTGGCTTTCAAAGCCTCTGAATCTTCTTCACCACAACTTCCCTGCTCTCCAACTTTCACGCCTTCCGAATTTGTAAGAATCTTTTTTAAAAGAGCCACTGCATCAAAATCTTGAGAAACATGAACCCAAATACGTTCTCCAAAATGAGTCAATTATTTTATGATTGAAGACATTCCGAGTTAGAGTAGTCTTCCCCAGTCCACCCATTCCGACAATCGGAAGAATGGTCACCGCTTCTTTAGTTGGAGTAGTCAGCAACTCAACTATTCTGGACACATCATCGTTTCGTCCAATAAAAATTGGATCTACGGTGACAGAGTCGGTTTCCTCAGAAGCAGCAGCAGGAGGTGCAGCGGTTAGTTTCTGTTGAAGGCCAAGCTCCGCAGCAGTTTTGTTAATAGATTCTAAACTCGTAAATGATTCGATTGATTCTAAGAGCCACATCTCGCCAATCTACATAGTGATTAAAAGATGGGAAACATGATGAAGATACATTTTTAGAGAGAAGTTCATCCAAGGCATTGTCAGCTTCAAAGGCCTTTGCTTCAAGCTCTTTCAGCCATGCTTTGACAGCCTCTTCTGTGATGGACTTCGTCTGGGCATCATCAAGGAAACTCTGAATCATGCCAAAAGTGCCCCTCAGCTTGTCGGCGTTTTCGTCCACACCTCGGATGGGTAAGATCTCCTCTTTGGAAACGTTGATCAGATTTTGAACAAGCACTTCAATGGTGGCCGAAATTGCTTCTCCTTCCATTTTTTGGGTTCGTACGCATTGATTTGAAAAATGTGGGATACAAAGATGACTCTTATATAATGGCATATCAAGCTCAACAAGTTTTCTATGTCCCCGACCCAGTTAACTAGAAATGGTCGATTGTGGTTCTGTTGAACAAGTTTAGTGATAGTTACCAGATCAGCGACCACGTTGATCAAGATGTTGACACAATTGATGATTCTTTTCAAAACTTCTCTATTTCTAGTCCCTCTTTCGATGATCCTGACCGTCGTCTGTACAAGAGACTGTTCAGAGAAGGGGATGAATATGGCAACCCAGATCTTGTTAATATTCATGGACATGAACGAGAAAAGTTAACTACAAAACGAAAAAGAAAAACACGTGCTAAAAAGAATTGTAAGATGTTATAATTCATTTACTGTATTCATTTACTATATTGAATGTGACTTCTTTTATTTTATTCAATGTTATAATTCATTTACTATATTGAATGTGATTTTTTCTGATGTACAGGATCATGTCTTTGCCTCTGCCTGATGATGATTATGGAGATGACATGGGTGAAGATTACCATGTCTATTTAGGTGATGTCAGTGGAGATGAGTGCCCACCCGAGAGGGGTGCAGATGAGACTGATGCTCCCACGAGTAGCAGTTTCGGAGAAAAGCGTGGGAGAGGTGTAGTGACAATGAGTGCTTTGAAGAGACTGTGCGAAGGAAAAGACAGTGGAGGTATTTCATTACCATAAAACAGTTGAACTTATTATATATGTTATTGATCGTTTAACCTAATAATATTATGTCATTGTAGCCTTCATTTAATGAGTACGGGCAGCCGATAGGAAAGAAGAGTTTGCAACTGTCGCACTACCTTGGGCAAGCAGTTCGAAGATGTGTCCCGATTGTTCTGCCAGCTAATGATTGGCGTAGCCCAACACTTAATCATATAAAGGAGTCTATTTGGGAAGAGCTACATGTAAGTTTTATATTTATACTTATTGAACTTATGAAATATATAAAATTTTATATACTTATGAACTTATTGAATATATATTGTTTATATTTTTACAGCAAACATTTTATGGTCTAGACCCCAGTAAAAAGAGACAAATACTGTAAAAAGGTGGGATTATGGTGAAGAATTTCCGGGCTCACTTGAGAAAAATCACTAAAGACCCTGTGACTGGTACCTACCCCTCTACACCTCCACCGGATCACCTTGGTAATCCTATGGTATCCCCATATTGTGAAGAATTCGTTAGATTATCGATGGTTGAAGATTTTAAGGTAAAAATAATCAATATCAGTTTATTAATTTCTAATGCACGATATTAATTTATTTAGTGTATTTCTATGACAATTTAGGCAAGAAGTCAGAGAAACACTGAGTATGCCAAGTCCATGGAGGCGCGATATCAAGGATCTTCCAAAGGCTATGCACGTATAAGAGAAGAAATGGTGAGTCGATTACTACTTGATTTTATTACTATTTATATTTAATATATCTAACATAAAAACACATTTCGTCACTACTGCAGAAGGAAGAAAAGAGGAAAGCTGGGGAGACTGAGCCTGTCATTAGCCGATTCGAGTTATTTAAGACTACCCGACAGACTCCAGATGGGAGTGTTCCAGATCCTATTGCACAGCAAGTTATAGAACAAGGGGTAATAATATATCAATTTATTGTTTTTTTGAATTACAAACTCTATTATATTATTTGACACAAATTATATACTTTAGGGCCGTCTATCTCAAAACTCCATATGATCGGTCCCGATTATCTACTTTCTCGGGCTTATGGTCATCAAGAGCATCCCGGCCGCATGCGCAGCACAGGATTTGGGGTGATGAAGACAGCATTGACGACGGCACCTCGGAGTGTAGTTTCTCTACTTGCACAACAGGTTGCTTCACTGGCTAGACAAGTAGAGATGTTATCTCGACTACATAATCAAGGGCCGTCGTCGAGTACTGGAGCAAGCCATCAGGACAGTTGTCCAACAATGTATTCTGCTGATGCGCCTTCTCCACCTCAAAACATATCCCATGTATATTGTTGGTTGTTTGTTGTATATTGTTGGTTGTTTGTTGTGTATTGTAGGTTGTTAGCTGTAGTTGATGTGGAGTTTGAGAAATTTGTTGTTTGTTTGTTGTAGTTGATGTGGATGAATATGATTTGGTTGTTTGATGTAGTTGATTAATTGGGAGTTAGATAAATATAAATGAAACTCTGTCAAAATTTTTAAAAAATATTAATCAATGTATATTTTTATGGGAACAGACACCGATCATGTGCTATTTATATTTGGAGCATCCTACACGATTGGTGGCCACAGGGACATTACACAGTAGCTTCAGCGGAGTGATTCATGGTCGCCCTTTCACTCCTGGATTTCAGAGGGTCACTGTTGATTTGCATGTTTCCAGAGAGGAGGATTCCTTAGTGCCTAAACCAAATGATGAGGTGACCACTGTCGGGACGGCGATTGACCACTTTCTAGAATGGCCTAGTCACTTGGTCTCATTAACTCAGAAGGTAAAATATATGTTATTAAATTTTCTCTCATTTTTTGTTAACTAACCAATTGCAAATTGATTTTAGGAATTACGGACTCCCCAAAAGACGAGGGAGCCTCATGCTACAGTGCCTATTGAGAGGGAAGGACCGAGTGTGCCTCCTGTTGCAGTGCCTAGAAGACCACGGCTAGGTTATCCTTTGCCAGGAGACGTAGATCATAGCGAGGATCTAATGTCTACGGTGTACACACTGGTATCGTCCCCCGCTTATGCTCCTGTTCTACTTTCTTTTACTACGTACTTTCATATAAGTGGTTGGGAAGACTATATCCGTGGAGATAATGTTATGGAAGTAGTCAACGACCAGTGGTTGAGTGCGACTGACATTGCCTTTTATCTCAGGTATGTGTTTATTGATTTTTCATATTTAATTCTTCTAGATGTTTAATTTTCTCTATATAAATAATAATACGAGTATTTTCATTAATTAAAGATATTTGGGGGAGGTATATCTATCAAGAGATCATGTGGCAATTTTGAAGTATTCTTTCATCTCCCCCCAAGTGTCTGCCTGCGTAGTTGCTGACCACACCCACGAAATGGAGATGTTTGCGCTACATATGTATAAATATGCTAGGCGAGACCATCTCATTTTGTGGCCTACATATGTGGGGTAAGTACATAGAACAAACATGTCATCAAAATATTTATTAATATAAATATGCAAATGAAATATACTTTTAATATTCTTATTAAAATGCAGGTAACATTAGTTGTTGATCGTCTTCAACATGTATATGGACCCACTTCCTGATAAAGTGCATTCTGATCGCCCTAAAATTATGCAATTTAAGGACTAGCATTTTTTTTTATTATTTTAATATCATTAGATCATTTTATTTTTAGAATTATGCATATGTAGTTTATTTTTATTTTTTTAATTATAATAATAACAGTGTAATGAGGATGTATCAGAGTCGTCTTCCGCCCAAAACATCAAGAGCATTTACTACAATTATGTGGAAAAATATTAAGGTATATACTTTAATTGAAAAAAAAAATCTATATTTATTCATGTGTTAACTATAATTATTAATCAACAGGTGCCAAAACAGCAAGATAGCTTTAGCTATGCTACTTTTGTGTGTAATTACATTGAAGATATAATGAAGACTTCTCGAACGACGATTCCGGACGATGTAAGTAGCTAGTTGGGGCAATTTATTAATTTAAATATAAATATATA
>JAPKLY010000538.1:162896-184917 GCA_026898435.1 Prunella vulgaris
ATATATATATATATATATATATATATATATTTCTAATTACAATTTTAATTTTGCAGTTTGTCTATGAACGTCCGCTTCGTTCGTACGGAAAGAAAAGACTCAAACAATTCAAATTAAATTGGACCCGATATTTCTATAATAGATTTGTAGATTAGATCGATTAATATAAATTTTGGTTTGACGATATGTAACTTTTATTTAATTTATGATGATACACTTAATTAGTTATAACTTATAAGTTAATGTTTTAATATTAATTGGTTTATTTAAGTATTTTATTTTTGTGAATTTATATTATTGTATACATATAAATTAATTAAATAGAATTTGTAATATAAAATATATAATATATAAAATATATATTATATAAAATATAAAATATAGAATATATATTATATAAAATATATAATATAGAATATAGAATATATAGAATATAAAATATATTATACGAAATTAAAAAATATATATAAATGCTTGGATAGCAGTTTATAACCGCTGTGCAAGAAATAAAAAAAACAGATTTGAGCTTAGAAAGAGGTTATGTTCACTTAGAGAGCGGTTCATAACCGCTTTCTAAGCCCTATTTTTACAGCGGTTTTGTAACCGCTTTCTAAGCTCAAACCAGCTTAGATAGCTTTCGTTTGGAGAGCTCATTTAATCGTTTTTTAAGTGAATTTTTGTGAGCTCTCCAAGCCTTTTTCTGTATTAGTGTATTGAATACATATGTGAATATTTTTTTGTAGATTGAAGCTTTCAGATACAGTACATGAGAGGAAATTGTCTTTCAGACGTCTCTTTGTTGATGATTAATGAATTATAGTGTTTTGATGCTCATGTATCTCATTGTAAATGATTGTGTTTAATCAAACTTATGGCAATTCTATATTAATGTGTAGGCTTGATTTAACTTTTGAATTCGACTGAGGTGGATGTTTTGATTATGATATTGAATGTATGAATATTCGGTATGTTGATAGGCGAACTACTAATGGGGGATTACTGGAATATTCGGTATGTTCTGGCCTTCCGAGAAATACTCCGCGATCCTGGCGAGCTGGAGCGCACCATTGCAGCGCTCCAAAGGCTGCAAAAACAGCAACGACAAGGCGAGCTCGCGTGAGCTCCTCAACGAGCTCCCATGGACAATGCCTGGGAAGATGGTGCCAGGCGCACTCAGGCCACCCAGACCAGGGAGCATGCTGGCGAGCTCCCAGCTAAACAGGAGGCGAGCTCTGCCAGAGCTCGCCAGCACAGAGAGGCCGCTGGGAAAGCAAAAGTCGCCAACAGGCTCGGCTCGCAAGGTGGGCGAGCTACTGCCTACACGGAGGTCTCGGCGACCCACCAATCCAGAGAAGTCCTCCGAGGCAGGCTGGGGCCCAGGCATGAAGAGGTGGAACAAGAATCGGCCCCAGCGTCATCCCGAAGGGAGGAGTCAGATCTACGTCCGCGTAGGTCCGCACACGAAAGGTTGAGGAGGCCAGCCTCCGATAGACTTGGCCCACAAGGTGCCCGCCAGTTCCAGCACGTCACAGATGGGCTACCCCAGAGCGAGGGACTGTGGGGTCGTACGTCCATGAGGCGTACGATCCTTGAATAGCCTCCACAGGAGGTAGCTCACTATGACGAGCTGGCCACTTTAAAGAAGGCGGTGGAGCAGCTACAGATGTAGGTTGCTGCAAAAAAACGGCGGAGCTGATGCCACCACACTCCCGGTGTCACCTTTGGCACCTTCTATATTAAGGGCACCGGTGCAGAAAAAGATTCAGTTCCCGGTGATGACTGCGTATGAGGGAGAATCTGATCCCAAAGTACACATCTCCAAATACGTAGATGATTAGTGTGAAAATTGTTTGAAATTTATGTGTCATAATTGCTTATTTTGATGTGATTTCTTGCATTTATTTACACCAATTCTATTATTTGAGCTTAATTGTTAAGAGATTATAATATATTTTGTAGAAATTTGTGATTTATTGAGTTAAATACCTCTCAGATGAATTTTGTGAAGAAAATTAAATGGGTTGGGTCTATTTTATTAAAATTTGAGCCGAAAAATAATTAATTTGAGTGAATCATGTTATTGATTTATGAAAGGTCCAAGTGAAACATTTAATTTCAATTGAATTGTTCTAATTAATGGGTTGAGAAATTGTGCAGGATCCTAAGTAGAAAGCAAGACATGTGATTGAAGTTTCAGCTGGATTTCAATTGGAATGGGCCCACCATTAAATGTTTTGACCAAGGATAAAGTTAAGTGAGAAAACGTGGCAAGCCTAAACACCACATCTCACCACATCTTCCATCAATATCTCCACACAACCTCTGCTACTACTTTGGTGCAACAACTACCATGGCTTCCTCACATGAACTAACTGGAATTCATCATCTTGTTCAAAGAAGTAGAGCCCTTTTCCGGAATTCGCCCAAGCAAGTCATTATAATGTTATCAAAAAGGCCGTCGTTGCTATCCCCTGTTTATTGCCGTTCGAGAGCTGCCGGAATTTACGGAAATTTTCCGGAACTCAACACCATACCTCTGTTTCTCCAATTCAGCCGTCGCGCCTCACGCTGGAATTTGTGCCAACAGCCCCAAGTTGCCGCCACTTGCCGGTCATCGGAAATTCTCGCCGGAAAATGAAGAAGCTCTACCTCAGGACCCAACTCCACCACTGCCCTGTTTGAAGAAGAGAAAAGGGGACCCACTACTTGAAGAATTGCTCGTCACTTGAAGAAACCCTGAAAGGTAAACACGTTTTAATTGGTCAACCCGTGCTTGAAGTTTTGCATTCAACCCGTGCTTCAATTTGTTCTTTGCCCGAACAAGAAAATTCGAAGATTCATGCACGGGTCATACTTAATAGCACGACCCGTGCTGAAAATGGCAAACCGATCGTACAGCGCCGAAGAATTATGCACGGAAGACCCACTTCAGTTCGACCAGTGCTCCCCGCCAACTCGTGCTTGTGGAAAGTTTTCGGAAAATTGTTTTGGGCTGTTTAACTCAAAGGCCCAACTTCATTTCTTAATTTTTAAAAGGCCCATTCTGAGTTAAAATATATAGCAGCGGATCTCTTGGAGCAGAGAGGAAGTATCACGCACAGAATACTCTCTTTAATTTTTATTTTTTTTCCTCTTTCATCCTCACACACCCAAACACACATTAGCTAGGGTTTGATGCTTTCTTCGGTAAATTTAATTGGAATTCAAGAATTATTGAAGATTTAAGTTGTTCAATACTATTAGGTGATATCCATCCTTTATATTTAATTTTGTGGGTTTAATTTTATTGTTTATGGATTATTATTTTTCTTTGATCATGAGCTTCTTTGATATGATGATTGTTGGCTAAATATTTAGTGTTTGAGTGTTTGGAATTATGTGGGTGATTAATTAGTGGTGATATTTTGTGATTTTATCCTAATTGAAGGTTAGATAATTATATTAATGAGGATTGTTTGATCAATTGCATGATTTTGGTCTTTCAATTCATATGAGTTGATTGTTTGTTGCAACGAGAGTTGGATAGATATTTTATTTTGTATGTGTGTGAGTTTAATTAGGTGATTGAGTATATATTGTGGAGCAACACTTGTGTAGAAATTTCTACTGTAGAAATATCCATTTTTGAAAAATTCGCGGATCTAAACCGGGTCGGGTCAGATTTGGACATTTTTTTCCAAAATTCGCGCAACTTGTAGTTCCAGGTTTTTTCGCTCCCAGGTATGTTACAATTTGGGCAAAAACGTGTTACAATTAGGCAAAATCTGTGTTACAAGTTCTTAAAAAATTAATTTTTTATACTTTTCAAGTAACTATAAAGAAAATATGTATTTCTGCAAGTATAAATATGTGTTACTTAATTTATTTTTTATTTTCTTTGTTGATTTATGTTAATAATATGTTTTTTCGCTCCCAGGTATGTTACAATTTGGGCAAAGACGTGTTACAATTAGGCAAAATCTGTGTTACAAGTTCTTAAAAAATTAATTTTTTGTACTTTTCAAGTACCTATAAAGAAAATATGTATTTCTGCAAGTATAAATATGTGTTACTTAATTTATTTTTTATTCTCTTTGTTGATTTATGTTAATAATATGTTATTAATGTACTTAATACATCATTTAATACCTTATATATGTTATATAAAATATAATATATATTTTTATAAGGATAAATAAATGTTTGTGCATACAGTAACGCACATTTTATCTTGCAGTAACACACATTTACTCTAATTGTAACACACATTTGCAGTAACACACATTTACTCTAATTGTAACATACATTTGCAGTAACACACATTTACTCTAATTGTAACACACATTTACTCTAGATGTAACACACATTTGCAGTAACACAAATTTACTCCAATTGTAACATAAATTTACAGTAATACATATTTACTCTAATTGTAACACATATTTGTTCCTCAATTTGTGTTATTATATGAGCATATATGTGTTACTATAGGATAAAATGTATTTTTATTAAGAATAAATATGTGTTACACATACAATGTAACATATACATGTTTTACATTGCATGAAAAATATTTACTTCTATAAAAATAAATGAATGTGTGTAGAAAACAACATTTAATCTGGTTGTAACACACGTTTTGCCTTAAAGTAACATGCATTTACCCCGACTGTAACATACCTGGGAGCGAAAATCACTATATGCGCGAATTTTGGAAAAAAATACTCAAATTCGGCCCGACCCGGTTTAGACCCGCGAATTTTCGAAAATGGATATTTCTACGGATCTTTGACCCGTAGAAATTTCTATTTGAGTGTTTGTTATCGCAACGAGAGTTGGGTAATTACATTAGAAAATTGCTTGAATTAACATTTAGGTAATTAGTGAGGGGACAAAAGGTGGGGCACCTTAGTACACGAGCTAGGATTTTCTTAGGCTCGTGTGATTACCCGGGTGGGAAAGGGTGAACTATTCCTATAACAATCTACATGCTTAATTGACGCGTTATTCCTAGGCTTATCCAGTACGGTTTAATGTGTTATTTTACGTGATTGCTCCTATCTTTGACCAACAAGAGGGATAAATAAACTTATTGAACCGTTAATCGATTACCCCATAAGGAAAAACATCCGAACACATCTTTCTCATCTTGTTATCTTTGTAGATTTCTACTTGCTTGTTATTTTAGTTGGCTATTTTAGTGATTTCTTGAGTTTTATTTTAAATTGCTTTTATCTAGTTAATCGTTTAATTTTAGATTGTTGCTTTAGTTAATTGGGAACAAGTCGATTCGTACTACAATTAAACACCGACACATAGTATTAGGGTTACACTTGCCACTAATCTCGTGGGATTGATAATTTAACCGGACACTTACTAGTACTACACGAACTTCTTATACTTGGGAAGTAAGTGTTGGAAAACACGTGTCAGTAGACTACATGATCTCAGTGGGAGACTCGGATGCCACCTAGTGCCGAAACTTTCCGCTGACCCTAGGGGACCGGGCCCACCGATGGTTCTCATCGCTCGCCACGGGGTCGATTCAATCTTTCGGCCAACTGATGCGAGAGTTCCTATCCCATTTTTCCGGCTATAGGTCATACTTGACCCAGAAGCGCAGGCTCGTCAACATCCACCAGAGTGAAAATGAGTCGGACCAGCAATACCTGGAGCAGTTCGACAAGATATTGCTGGAGGGTGAGCCTATCAGCGAGGACACGAAGATAGTCGCAGTCATGGCCGGGCTGAAGAAAGGAACCGAGCTGTGGAAAGAGATGCACATGTCTTGCCCGAACACCTATGCCGAATTCAGACATAAGGCAGGGGTGTACGTGGCTATGCAGGAGGCACTACTGAAGGAGGTTGGTGGCTCCGAGGAGAAAAAGCCACACGGGAAGAAGTCTGGGGGCATCTACAAGGCCCCCAGAAATTTGAATGCCTTTGGGGACGGAGACGAGTTTAAAGAGAAGTTAAACCAGGTGCTGACCGTCTCCGTTGATCATGTGTTTGCAACGGTCAAGGATAAAGAACCGCTGAATGAGCCGAGAAAGATCCGGCAGGACCGCAATAAACTCAACCCCAATAAATTCTGTACTTAACATCAGTCCATCGGCCACTTCACCAGCGAGTGCCGGGACCTCCTCAAATAACTTTGGAAATTTTACGAGGATGGTAAGCTGGCAGAGTTCGTCAAGAAGGCCCCGGCAAAAAGGCCAAGGCAAGGGAGGAGGGAGGAGACAGATGATGAGGAGGAAGAAGATGAGGACCATCGCGGCCCTCAACACAGACGTATGGGACCTCCCCCTCCACCAGCGCAACTAGAACCAACGTGAGAACTCCTTGTTCTTGAGAAGCAAATAGGACCTGCCGGGGGTCTCGAGGATGGAAGGCAGTCCATCTCGAAAAGATAGAGAAAGGCTGAGGTTCGGGCTGTTAACCAGGTCCAGGAAGGAAGTTCTAGCTCCAAGCCCGTCACCAAGCCAACTACTGAGCTCACATTTTCCCAGGCGGACTTGGAGGGAATATTGACACCCCACAACGACTCGTTGGTGATCAGCGTCAACATCATGAACGTAAAAGTCCATTGGCTGCTAGTGGACACGGGCGCCTTCACCAACATACTCTTCAAGTCAACACTAGATGGTCTAGGTGATTACGAGTCGTATATAGAACCTAGTAATGCTAGGATAGTGGGGTTTGGGGAAGCTGTAACCATTCCCCTAGGTCAGATTAGGTTGAGTGTCCAACTTGTATCGGTCGAGGACCCTGAAAGGAAACTGACTAGACTCGTAGATTTCCTTATCGTTGATCAGCAGTCCACCTACAACGGGTTCCTCGGCCGCCCTTCTATCCATGAATTCAAAGCAACATGTTCAACCTACTACTACTGTCTTAAGTTTCCAACTCCTAAAGGTGCTGGTGCAATCAAGGGCGACCAGAAGAAAGCAAGAGAGTGTTTGCTCCAAATAAAAAGCGGTCAAATTAAAAGTCTGTAATGCAGGTACTTATACTTGAGGACAACATGCAGATTCCGGTGGACGAGCACAATATACTAGACGTCATCTCAGTAGAGACTGAGTTGATGGAGGTGGACAACCAGCTAGAGGAGACACAGGTTGCCCAAGTAGATGAACCGGTGGAAGATCAACAACCGGCACCGATGGAGGTTGATGAAACCCCGCAGATGGGAGAACCATTCCAATCCAGTCCCTCAAGAGGCGGAGGAGGCCCGTAAGCCCACCTGCACCGATGGAGGAGATGATGACCTCGAACCCCGAGTGGGTTACGAGCCAATAGCGAAGGAAGACTGGGATGAGCTCATTAGTGACCCGAGATGGAAGAACAAGAAGAGAAAAGCCACCCCTGTGGAGGAGTTGAGAGCAATCCAGGTGGACCCGGACAAGGCAGACTTAGAACTTTTCATAGGTTCTGAGCTGACAGAGCCGTACAGAAGCAAGATGGAGGAGTTCTTGAAGTCCAACCTAGACGTGTTTGCCTGGTCCCATGAAGACATGACGGGAATCCCGCTGGAGTATGCATGCACCGATTGAACATCGATCCAACGAGGAGACCAGTTCATAAAAAATGAAGGAAGTACGGACCAGACAAATACGAAGCATTGACCACGGAGGTGAAGAAGTTTCTCGACAACAAGTTGATCAAGGAGGCATTGTGCCCGCAGTGGGTTGTGACTTTTTCGTCTTTTTGCATGTTTTCCAAACTCAAAGCAAATTGACCCAAAAGCGGATGGGTAATTGTAGCATGCAAGTAAACGACCCAGTAGTATCGACCTAGGACAAGAGAGAGCTATGGATCCCCGAAGTCATATGTTGGTATAAGTATTATAGCAACGATTCCGGTTTTTAAACTAGCAATTGTAAATAACATGCAAACTAAAACAAGCAAATTATCCTAACTTCGAGTAGAAGTGCGAGGTGAGAAGTATGCTTCGGGTGTTCTCCTCACAATTTCAATGAATGATTCTTACGACAAGACTATCTCTCCTTTGATATGTTTTAGGAATGTACTAGAGGCTACCACCAAGCATTTGAAGACCAATCCTTTTTTAGGCTTAGGTGATCAAGCAACATGACGAGCGCACCTAAGGTAGTGAATTATAGAAAGGTTCAACACGGTTACTAATCCCTATAATTCCCCTCTCACCAAATTATCCAATCCTAGATTAAAGAACCTAATGTCTATTATGGGTCGTCTAAGCCACCTACCCCCTATCGGTGTAGTAGATTACTAGGTGAATCAAACTAATTAAACATATCTTTCTCTACAAAATGAATTAAGCAAATACCCAACTCTCATTGAACCACCTACCCATCAATCAAGAGTTACTTAATACATTCAATCAATCCAATCAAGGTAAGCACCATAATAAAAGCATTAAACCAATCACATAGCAAATTCAAGATAATCAAGCCATAATCACATCAATCTCCATTGTAAATCAAACACCCAAAGCATGGAATGATTAGCCCATGGCTAATCTCAACATAACAATGAAATTAAAGGTATAATTAACAAAGCCCATAATGAATTGAAAGAGATTCTTGCAATAATTAAAAGATATTACCAATAGATTGATGAAAATGCAAGAAATAGCAAAAACCAACATTAATCCATGAATCCTCCAATAGGTCTTCCTCAAAATTCAAAAGTAATCGGATATGAAGCTAAAACTATCTTAATCTAACAAAGCCCAATGCTAATTCATTAGCAAAATTGAAATCAAAATTGAATTCTCAACCCAAAGTATGAAAAATGTGGAAAAGAGGCAAAAGTAAAGAGAGGTTTTCTTGGGGGAAGGGTTTCTAAGTCTCTAATCTAAAATGGAAGGGTATTTATATGATTGACAAGTGGGGAAATCCGTTTTTGCAATTAAGCCCTTCAATTCTTCAAACATTTCACTAAAATCCCACTTTTTCAGCTCAGCATAGGTCGTCAGTTAGAGCATGGGTCGTGCCTTATGTGCTGACCCGTGCATAATTCTTTGAATTAAGTGTTCCGGATGAACCAACTTCAGCACGGGTTGTGCTTTAGTGCTCACCCGTACATGTTCAAAAATAGAATAACACAAGCACAGTTTGTCTCTATGAGCACAGGTCGTGCTTTAGGTGGTCACCCGTGCTTAATTCTTCGGCTATATCTTCTCGAACAAAAATCTTGAGCACTGGTCGAGACTTAGGTGTTGAACCGTGCATGTTCACTTTCAAATGAACTAGCACGGTTTGGCCTTTAAGCACGCGTCGTGCATGCACATTTTTCCACTTCCTTCAAAAACTTCATTTTCTTCCTCCTAACACCTAAAAATTCAATTTTTCTAGCCAAAACAATGAGAAACACAAATATGAGGGTTAATCAATCAAATATAACTTCAAATCATTATAAATAATACAATAAATGCATCTAATATGATATGAAAATGGACACAAATCAGGTTGCTAACCCAGTCTTGATGAAGAAGCTGAACGGAGCGTGGAGACTATGAATCAACTTCACGGACCTCAACACGGCATGCCCAAAAGACAACTTCTCACTACCCCACATCGATCAACTAGTTGATAATACTCCAGGCCACGAGATGATGGCGTTCATGGATGCTTTTGCAGGTTATCACCAGATAGCGATGCACCCTGACGACCAGGAACATACAGTGTTCTACACTAATAAGAACCTGTACTGTTGGGAAAGGGTGTTGTTCGGACTTATCAACGTCGGAGCTACATACCAAAGAATGGTGAATAAGATGTTCGACCAGCATATTAGACACACGATGGAAGTGTATGTGGATGACATAGTTGTCAAGAGTTTGCGGAAGGAGGACCACTTAGATCACCTCAAGCAGGCCTTTGACATACTACGCCACTACAACATGAAGCTGAACCCAAAGAAGAGTAGCTTTGGCGTCCATTCAGGGAAGTTCCTGGGACACTTGGTGAGCCAAAGAGGGATCAAGGTCAATCCAACTCAAGTGAGGTGCATCATGGAAATGCAACCGCCCAACTCGGTGAAGAAGGTTCAAAGGTTAACCGGGTGTTTGGCAGCTTTGAACCGATTCATCTCCAGATCCGGTGACCGGAATCGTCCATTCTTTGAAGCAATCAAAGTTAACAGACTTAGACACCCAGACGATTTCCAGTGGACAGACGAGTATCATAGGGCCTTTGAGAGCATCAAGGAGTACCTGGCCAATACCCAAATATTGTCAAAGCCGGAACCTGGAGAGAAAATGTACCTGTACCTGTACATGGCAGCATCAGAAGTGGCCATTAGCTCGGTACTGGTCCGAGAAGAAGGAAAGACACATCTACCAGTATACTATGTAAGCCAAGCCCTACACGAAGTAGAGTTACGATACTCGCCCATAGAAAAGCTGGTCTACGCACTGGTGATGAGCGTTAGAAAGTTGCGGCGATATTTATTTGACCACCAGGTGGAGGTGTTGACAACATTTCCACTAAGGGAAATACTGCACCGGCCGGACACTGCAGGACGCTTGTTGAAATGGTCACTAGAGGTCAGTCAATACGGTATAACCTACGCACCCCGAACAGCGATCAAGGGACGAGCACTCACCGATTTCATCATTGAGCTAACTTTCCCACAAGATCCGATGAGGGGACGTATAGCTCTGTGGCACCTCTACGTAGACGGATCATCGACTAGCACAGCAGCAGGAGCTAGTGTAGTACTGATAAGCCCCGACAGACAGGTCTTCACCTCAGCAATCCAGTTTGACTTTAGAGCTACCAATAATGAAGTGGAGTACGAGGCGCTAATAGCTGGACTTAGGCTATCATTAGCTGTGGGGGCAACCAATCTTCAGATCTTCGGAGATTCCCAGCTAATAATATCCCAAGTCCGGGGGGAATATGAAGCCAATGACCAGCAGATGGCGTTATATCAGAAGATTGTGGTGCACCTGATCTCGATGTTCAAGCAAGTTTACATCAAGCAAATCCCGAGACTGGAAAATACACAAGCTGATGCACTAGCCTGACTAGCTACAAGTAGCGGTGAAGCAGAGCTAACGGACCCCTCGACGTCCGATTATAAAATAAATCAGACTTCGAGTGGGGGGCAAGAAGAAGGCGATGATTGGCGCACTCCAATCAAAAATTACTTGAAGGATGGATCGGTCCCAGAAGATGCATGGGAAGCTAGTCGGCTAGTGAAGCAAGCAGCCAGATACACATTGGTGGATGGCCAACTATACAAACGTGGATTCTCTCTACCCTAAATCAAATGCTTATCTGAAAAGCAAGGGTTTGAGGTGTTGGAAGAAATCCACTAAGGAATCTGTGGGAGTCACGCAAGGGGGGCAAGCTTTGGCATACAAGACGATCAGACAAGGATACTATTGGCCCACTCTGTGTAGAGATGCCATTAGCTTCGCCCGGAGGTGCCGGAAGTGCCAACTGTTTACACCAAATATCCATACTCCTGCGAGCCAACTCAAATTGGTCTTCAGCCCATGACCTTTTGCAAAATGGGATATCAACTTGATCGGCCCATTCCTACCTGGCAGAGGCAGTGTAAAGTTCGTCATAGTAGCGGTGGACTATTACACAAAATGGGCTGAAGCCGAGGCATTCACGACAGTAACACTGGAGAGAATGATTAGCTTCATCTGGAAAAATATGATATGCCAATTTGGGCTCCCGCAGTCAATAGTGACGGACAATGGCAGACAGTTCGACGGTCAGAATTTGAGAGAATTCTACAGCTTATGGAATATAAAAAATACTACTCAACACCGTACCATCCGCAGTCGAACGGACAAGTCGAAGCAGTAAACAAAATATTGAAACATGTGTTGAAAATCCATCTCGAGGACAAGAAAGGTAGTTGGGCAGATGAGCTTCCGGAGGTACAGAACTTCATACCGAGCCAGCACCGGTGAGACCCCGTTTGCTTTAGCTTTTGGAACAGAAGTTGTCGTACCAGTGGAAGTCCAGAACCAGACTTGGAAGATGGTGGGATACGACGAAAAAGAAAACGACCAAGCCCTGGCTGTGGAGAAGGATTTACTCAAAGAAACTAGAGCCTCGTCGGAACTGAAGAACGCCACCTACAAACAAAGAGCGGAGAAGTACTACAACTCCCAAGTGCGGAATAGAAATTTCAAGGTTGGGGAGTTAGTATTATGAAGTAAGCTGGCAACTCCACCGGGTGTGTTCGGACTTAATTGGGAAGGACCATTCTGGATCACCTCAAGCTTGGCAAACGGGATATATGATCTCGAAGATATGGATGGAAAAGCTTCATCATATACATGGAGCGCAGCACACCTGAAGAAGTTCTATCAGTAGAAGTGGAAGGGTTGGAGTATGAAAAGAGGTCTGTCATGGAATGAATGCTCCGAAGAATGTTTATATGCCCTTTTGTGAAGAAGCTGCTACAATTTTCTGAAGGAGTCTGTCCAAGACAATGTGTGTGCCACAAAGCCAGTCTTCTAAGGCCAAGATGATAGATTCATTGTACAAACGTGTGTCATACACTGAAAATGAAATCTACATCGGTTCGAAGAGTTGGAAGAAAATAAAGTATACCCAGCTGTTGGCAGTAGAGGAAGGTGGACCATAATTTGTAATTAGATTAGTCAGGGGTTCGCATCAGGAACGTTGATGACGACCTATGTAAATACCATTGCTCAACAACGTTAGAATTTTTTCAGAAAAATCGACTGTTCAAGCTCCAAATACACAAGGACTTAGGTCCCAAAAATGTTATTATCTAAAGCTCGAGGCAAAGGCCAAAGTGCTCAGGTTAGCAAAGATGTTCTTCTTAAAGGATCACTAAGCGCCCACTGCCCAAAGTTAGAAAAATTCACAAAAGACTGTTTAAAACGTCTAAGGCAAGGTTGTTAAAACCCAATCGCCCAAGTGAAAAATAAGAATACAACTCGCTACCCTAAGTGGTCTAAGACGAGCAATTCACTACCCAAAGCGGCATAAGACGAATAAATAAAGTACCAAATAAATAGGTACGATTCGTAGTCTTAAGTGACGTAAAATGAACAATTCGCTTCCCAAAGTGGAATAAGACGAACAATCGCGTACTAAAAATATAAACACGAGCTGATAAAAGATAGTAACGTGCAAGAAACTAAATTAAAAGTCAGATAGGATAAAAATTTGAAATTTCATTCAAAAAATACTTAGAAAATTTCTATGTATTGGAAGTGGTGCTGGTTACAAAGGCCAACCAGCTAGCCATCTTAAAAGATAAAAAAGCTCATTCTAGGCGAGCTATCAAGCCTAGCGAGCTACCTTATCTAATCAAAAGTAAAAACAAAAGAAAGTAAAAGGCCTTAAGTCTGAGGAGCAGTGGGGGCATCGGGAGTTGGAGCGGCAGAGGCAACAGTGGGGGCAACCTCAGGGGGGACCTCGCCAGCAACATGAGCCGCGCCCTCTTGACCAGCTGGAGGGGAGAGTCTGGGAAGCTCAGTGATGTTCCCCGTAAGCCAACTAGTGTCCAGAATGCTAGTGTCGATCATGATGTTCCCAGTTAGATCTAGCATCTGTTCATCAGTGGGTGGAGTCTGAGGAGTTCCCTGCTCCACCTCGGCGTTCAGGACTGGGACCTCAAGAGTTTGAATGACCTTGAAGCGCTCGGGGATGAAGTCCAAGGCAACTCCCAGCTGGGCGAGGTCGCCAATGTCGAGCTCAGTGCCATCAGAGACCTGAGCCTTCTTCATGCACTCCTTAAAGTCCCCAATCACTGCATCAAGCCCAGCATCCTTGTGAGCTCTGGCCCAGAGAATGGAATGGATAACTTCAGCATAACACTAGATGAAGCCTTTATCCGAAGCCTCCACCCTCAAGGACTCCAAGACTTCCGAAGAAGTGGACTGGTTTCGGAGCTCGGCGATCTCCAAGGTCTTGGCAGCGACCTCTTCTCTCAGCTGGGAGCACTCAGCTTATGCTCCCCTAGTCAATCTACGCCCCAGTTCAAGCTCATTCTTCACCAGGGTAAGCTCGCCATCCTTGACTGCGAGTTTCTCAGCGAACTCCTCTTCTTTGGATCTGACGAGAGCATCGGCATTCTTCTAAATGCTAACGAACTTACGCTGGAGCTCCCTGAGTTGATTAAGAGCCCTCTGCTTTGCTGCCAAAGAAGCGGAAGCCTTCTCCTCGGTGATCTCCGCCGCCCTCCTTGCCTGAGAGACTTGCTCCGCCATCTTCAGAAATGAGGCGCTCCTCTTTTGACAAACTTCCTCCAACTCGGACACCTGATTGATTACCCTCTGACTAGCAAGCAAGAGGCCGCTTGCATAATGCATTGCCAATCGGGGATTTTCAACTGGTGATTGCCTTTCAACAGTGGCCAACTGGGAGTTCGACCAATACCTCAGAACCTCCCTCACAGAGGTGAGCCCCTCGGGGAGGTTGCGTAGTGATGAGAGAGAGCGGGAATGCTCGTAAGCATGATGAACCTCGCTCCGGTGAGGGTGAGCAATGGATGCATACCTGCGAAGGTCAAAGTACTTAGATAATTTCTAAAATAAAAAGTATCAACACAAAGGAATATGACCTAAGCGAGCTACTTACCCCACCCTGACGGGGTCCCAATCTAGGACGGTGTCATCTACCACCTGGACACCGAACGGAGAAGAAGAGGTAGGAGATCGCGGAGTCGGCGCAGTTGGTGGAGGAGCATTAGAGTGCGCAGAGATGCCTTGAGCCGACCTGAGCCACCTCGGCCACCTTGATCAGACTCCTCAACACGAAGAGAGAATCTGGTCCTCATGTGAGCCTGAGCATCCTCCTCACCCACTCGAGATCTGTCCCCATGACAGAGACCCTTTCTGTTGCTGAGGAGGTTGGGGAGATCGTTCAAGAGTAGTTGTAGCTCGCCCTCCACCTCTGCTAGTCTTGGCGACCTAGGCAGCCTTAGCAGCCTGGGACTTCGCCGATGTCTTTGTTGGCGCCCTTTGCTGAGTTCCAGAGCCCCCAGCACCTTCCTTCGAGGCGAGCTGGGCGAGCTCCGCCTTTTTATTCACTGCCAAGGCCGTCGCAGATGGCAGCCCTTGTTTATTTGGGCGAGGTGGACTCATCTTCAGCTTCTGGACAAAAATATCAAAGGCTTCAGGGACTTCAATAGGTGAGATCGCAACCGTCACACCTTGATCTGCATAGATAGAAAGAGTTAGAATGGAATAAACACCTTGGCGAGCTATATCAGCCTGGCGAGCTATCTTAAGATAAGCAACCTGGAAGTTTCAGAGCTTGAGCGGTGAGATGATGAGGAGCAATGAGGATGAGGGCAGTTCGCCTGCAGTGAAACTTGCTTAGGTGCTCAACGTCCTGGTCCTTGCGATTCCTCAAACAACACACCGTGCGCACAAACTCAAATGTTTTGGAAACGTTGGAAGGTATGTGTCCGGGCTTGTGGTGCTTCGGAGCTGCAAAAAAGAGAAAATTAGATTAGTAAATCTAATTCAACCCACACACACTGAATTTTTCCACCTACTACTAGCCTCCCCGTATTCCTCGGGAGAGTTGATATGGCCTCCGTGTCCGAAATAGTTTGTCGAAGCCTGCCAATCCCCTCCGATGAAGAAGAACTACTCCTTCCAATCCCGGATTTTGTTCGGAAGACTCTCGATAAATTTCTCCCCGGGGTGAGCTTCCAGATAGTAATACCCCTTACCCTCAGTAGACTTCCTAGTAACACTGAAGGCCTCATTAATTTCTGCCTAGGTCAGACGATTCTTGTATCCTTCGAGGCCAACAACTGTCAACAAGGCCAACAGACTGCTCCAGGCATTCGGAGTTAGCTGAGTGATAGCCAAGTTCATGTCCATCAGAAATTGTCCGATGATCGGGTGCAGAGGTAGTGTGAGTCCGGCATCCAAGGTGTGAACATTGACAGCAGTGAGGCCTAGCGGAGGCAGGTCAGGTCACTCCTTTGGGCCCGGAGCATAATATGGACGTCCAACGGAATGCGGTACTTCTCATGAAGATGAGGAAGTACAAACTCGGAGATAATACTCTTGACAGAGTTCACCTTGAAATCCGATTTACCAACTACCTCCCTGATAGTTGCTCGGGCGTAGGGAAGCTCGCCTAGTACCTCTCCATGTACTCCGCCCAATCAATCTCGTGTTCAATGGCAGTAGGAACGTCATGCTCAGGGAGTTGAGGAGCTGGAAAGTTAATGGATTTGAGGAATTCCAATGTTATCTTCTCTTCCTCATCCTCACCCTCCTCTATCTCGCGAACCAGTTAGCTCGCTTGACCACCCAACTCGGCGATCTCCTCCTCACCCTCAACGACCTCCTCCTCGTCCTGGGTGATTGCTTCATCCGTTGCCCGAGCGAACTCCTCCCAGAGTCTGCAAAGTCTAGGGTCTCCACCACCTCCGGAGTTGGTGGCCCTATCACCGGAGTCAGATCGAACCTCACCTAGTAGCTCGCCAGAGTCCGGGCGAGCTACCGAGGTCGCCTCAGAACTTGAGCCAATCATGATGGGAGTGATTTGAGGTATCGACTCATTTTCAGTCATAGGTCTCTTCTCCGGATTACGGTTCGAGAGGGTTCGACTTGAAGTTCGGGATGACATGCTAATTAGTGGGGGCGAGGTCTTAATTGGTTTAGTGTTTAAAGTATTTGGGGATGCCTGAGTTCGTGTTTCAAACGGCTTGAAAATTCAAAGGTCTCGTCGGAATTAAGGGTACTCAACGAAGAAAACGAAGAAAGAAAAGAAATGGAGAAATCTGCAAAGAAAAGGTAAGAAAGAAAGTGGATTCAATGTTACTACCTTGGTGAATCTGGTGGAAATCCGATGAAGCAGGGGTTCAAATCACTGGAAGAAAAACGCTTAGGATTGCTTAAATTTGCTCTGAAAATTCGAAAGAGTGAAAGTGGATAATGAAATAGAAATCCTCTATTTATAAGAATGAGATGGGCGAGGTGTGAATTCGAGAAAGCTCAAGGACCTATGTACAAAGATTTGAAAGTATGACATGATGGGCGCGGGAAAAGAGGCGTGTAAAGGTGTGTATGACACCTCGAATTCTGCACCACGTCAGCATGCCCACCGCCATAGGTAGCTCGCCAAGACGCTCAGCACTACACTAAAGGGAGTTCGCCTACACTCGAGCTCTCGCCCACGGAGGCAAGTCAGCTCGCCCACACATTAGAAATATCATGATGTAGACGAGCTGGGGGCAAATGTTGATAGGCGAACTACTAATGAGGGATTACTGGAATAAATAATCAAGACTGAGAAGCTCGCCAGCATGGCCCAAGGCCACGTCACCAACTTTGACCAGTCAACACCCTGAGTAGCAGAGGAGCTTGCTAAGACCTCACCCAAACGTATGATGACGTGTCAACAATCGACCAATCAACCAACATAAGGAGAGAGAGTTCGCAGGGGAGCTCGCCAGCTTACTCAGGAGCTCACCTGGAAGCTTGCCATCACCAAGGGACAAGGCCTGATCCTACTACCATCAACGCATCCCAGAATAGCACAAGGCCCAGTCCAGAGTAGAGATGATAGCTATATAGGGGATCGATAGTGATGTAGTAGGGCATAGCAATGTAATAGAAGCATAGTGGTGAGTAAGGACAGGTGTAAAGGACACTTGTCAGCACATAAGGCTAGGTAAGCCCTTTAAGTGCCACCTCACTACTTGCAAACCTATAAATAGGTCTCTTGTACTCATTTTCTCTCTCTAAGCTCATAATAAACAACACACTTTCTCTCACTACTTTCTTCACTCTCTCTCTCTACAACATATTATCAAGAACATTAATCTTAGATTAAACATAATTATAGCCACATAATCATTCTATTAACAATTCTACCAACACGGTAATTTGATGAATATATTACTCCCTCCATCCCCCTGTAAGTTGCTCGTTACTTTTGGACACACGGATTAAGGTAAAAGTAGAAAAGTATAAGTGATGTGATTGAAAAAGTGAAAAAGTATAAGTGATGTGATGGAGAAAAGTGAAAAAGTAAAGAAAATAGTGTAAAAAATATTGAAAATAATAATAAAGAAGTGAATAGTAGTTTCCAAAAAAGATAAAAAAAAAAGTAAATGAGTAACATATAGAGGGACGGACGAAAATGGCAAAATGAACTGGGACGGAGGGAGTATATTTAATGAGTTTTCAATTGATGATGGCTTTATGTAATTCTGTTATGTCTTTTTACTGAATAAATTATATATTTAATTAATTTCAGAAATTGAAAAAATAGTTAAAATACATATATATATTTATTTATTGAATAATAGATAACTAATTTTTTTGTAAAAGATAATGGACATTTCTAGTTATTATTTTCATGAATAGGTAATGGATATACATATTAATAGATAATAGACTTATTTAGTTAGGTCTCAGGTTCGAAATCCACAAGGTAGGATCAATTTCTGAGATGAGTCCGTTCATATATAGTTTTACTCTGGCTTGAAATGGGTCCCTCTTTAGTGGACGGTGGATTATGGGTCCCTCGAATTAGTCGATTTTTAGGTAGGATACTAAACACAAAAAGAATAACAAATTTATTTAATAATATAAAGCACTTATAGATAATGGATATTCGCATATGTTATCCATAATTGAGGTAGATAACATCGCACGAGATTACTCATGAGCAATTACTGCATAGTTAACGAATAATAACCATTAACTATGAGCAAATCTATAGTAGTGACGAGTTAAAAAAAATGAAAATAAATGTTTTGGAATTATCATCATATGTAACGTTGATTCGGGTGAAAATTGTGTGAATTAAGTGTGTTTTTATTGCCTATTTTTATTGGATTTAATGCATTTTCTACACTAAATTGATTAATTGAGCTCAATTGATAAAATAATTCTTGTGTTACAATTTTATATGAAATTTGAGATGAAGTCATGATTTAAATTGTTAAACTATTTTTTTTTGACTTAATTGAAATATTATTTTCTATGAAAGTAAATTGTTGACCCAAAATTATTATTAATTTGTTGGGCCAGTTTACTTGTTAAATTTAGAAGCATAAGAATAGTGCAGGCTCATTTGTGAAAAGAAATATGCAGCCATTTATTTGTTTGCTCAATTAAATCTTCAGCATTTAAATAAGGGCACGGATATTCTCCCCCTTTTTTTAGTACTTCACCACCCTCCTCACTTCACCACCATAAATATTCAGTTCACCACCTCACTCTTCCAAAAATAACCATGCTCTTTTCAAGTGAAAATTAATTTTGCAACTTCACCCCCTTTCTTCATTCTCTAAATATTCTACCAAAAACTTTGAAACAATGTGTAGTTTCAATTTTTTTCGACAACGCCCATCGCCAACCTCCGGCACCACTACCACCGTAATTTTTAACGGACGCCCACCACCACTATAGTATTTTTTTTATAGATAAATTTAAAAATTTATTAGTTTTATATATTGAAGGGTTTGGATGTTTTTCAATGTTTTGAATGAGTTTTTATTGTTATTATTACAAATATTGGGATTGAAAATCGATTAAAAATCGTTCACAAAATAAAAAAAGGCAAAAAAATCACTGAAGACATTTGTTTGAAAAAATTAGTCGAACAAATAGCATTAGTTCGAAAAAAAAATTGAAAATTTTTGTTCGGAATTTTTGGTGGAACAAATGCAGAATGTTCGGAAATTTTTTCCGAACAAAGTACAAATGTTCGAAAAAAATTTCCGAACATTTTGCTTTTGTTCCACCAACCAGTGTGGAACAAATATGTTCGAAATTTTTTTAAAAAAAAGTTCAGAAAATGTACGAATAAATCATAAATACGTATATGAAAAACTATTATCATCCTTCCATATTGACAAAATAAAAAAAAAATTATTACGTTTTTGTTCAAAATAATATAGTTGAAGAATTGTATAGTAAGAACCAATCAATTTTTAGGTTTTGAAAGAGGGGGTGAACTGATCTTCTGCAATTGGAGAATATATTTAAAGTGTAATTTTGTCTTTTAAAAAATTTATTTTCAAAATGAAGAATAAAAGGATGGTGAAGTACTCAAATATGGGGGTCCAAATATCCGTGGCCTTCAAATAAATATGTTATCTATCAATACTTATGAGCTTTATACTTGTCATGTCTCACTCATGTGTAACTGAATAAATTAGTTATCTATTAATACATGCATCTATTACCTATTCACGAAAAAAATAACTAGAAATATCTATTATCTTTAACTAAAAAAATTAATTATCCATTATTCAACAAATATTTATATTTTAACTATTTTTTAATTTATGAAATTCATTAAATATAATTTATTCAAAATAAAAAGATATTACAGAACTTAATAAAGTCATCATCAATTCAAAGGTTATTAAATATAATATATTCATCAAATTACCAAATATTCAAACATTCAATATCATAATCAAAACATCAATTTCAGTCAAATTCAAAAGTTAAACCTAGCCTACACATTAATATTTCACTGTCATAAGTTTGATTAAACACGATTATCTACAACGAACTCTGTAAATATCATTGCACATAAATTCAATCATCAACAAAGAGATATTTGGAAGCCAATTTCCTGTCATGTACCGCATCTGAAAGCTTTTCAATCTAAAAAAATACACAGATATAATTAATATATACATTCCAAATAAAAAAAATTAAAAACCAATAAACCTAATTATATTTATTTTTCTTTTCAGTCTTCTTTTAATTAGAGGGATTATGACCACTCTACTCATCACAAGGCTCAAGGTCAAACCCAAGAAAGCTATATAATTAACCTATGTATATAATTAATTCACATGAATTAATGACAATCTATACAATTCATCATGTATTCCAACAAAATGAAACTTAAAACCAATCAACCTGTAACTAAACAACCAGACAACATTTCTTGTAATTAATTAATTCCCTTTAGCGGAATGACAATTGTGATTTCGGTTAAAAATTTATAATAATTGTATCCATTGATAATGATAATTAGTACATATCCATGATACACGTGGTGAGCAGGGGAAGAATAGTCATTGCACAAATATCTTCTAAATTTATTCATTCTATTTCGACACCAAAGCTAAATAAACACAATCTCATAAATATGATTTGCACCATTTCATTTTAAGTACTTCCTTCGTTCCACAGAAATTTAAACTCATTTACCCTATTATGCAAAAATCTTGTACCAATTTAAAAATAATACTTTAAGAATATACCAATTTAAAATATATATTCATCAAATTGCCAAACAGCCAAACATTCAATATCATAATCAAAGCATCCATCTCACTTGAATTCAAAAGTGAAACCTATCCTACACATTCATACCCTACTGACATAAATTTTATTAAACACAATCATGTACAATGAGCTATGTACGAATATCAAAATACTTCACTTCAACCATCAACACGGGGACATCTGAAAGCCAATTTTTCCTGTCATATATACTGCATTTGAAAGTGTCAATCTACAAAAAATACACATATATAATCAATGCATGTATTCCAAATAAATGAAGCTAAAAACCAATCACCCTAGCTATAAAATTAATTTATTTTTCTTTTCAGTCTTCTTTCACATATTCTAATTAGAGGGATTATGTGATAACACTGCAATTCAATCATCAACAAAGAGTCATCTGAAAGCCTCAATCTATAAAAAAATCACATATATAATCAATACATGAAATTAACTAAAAACCAATCTAGCTATATAATCAATTTATTTTTCTTCTCAATCTTCTTCGACATATTCTAATTAGAGGGATTATGTGTCTACTCTCTCATCACAAGGCTCAAGATCTCAAACCCAGAAACGTATGTATATATTATTAATTCACATTTGGATTAATAACAATTTATCTATATATTCATGTATTAATTTGATAATGACAATAAATACATGATAATAACTTAAAAAGAAAAAAGTAATTACTCTTGGGCAGTGTCGATCAACCACAATCAGTTTGAGTTTTAAATGGTAGTACCTGCAGTGAGATAAAGCGGATTAAAAAAATTTAATTTACTAGATATAATAAATAAATTGCAAGAAAAGGTAATGACT
>JAPKLY010000538.1:199917-229465 GCA_026898435.1 Prunella vulgaris
CTAACATTTGATGCGATTAATTTTGAATGGGGTCTACAATAAAGTAAGGATGGATACTGACCTTTCTAATTTAATTGTTCACACTAATTAAATTTATTGTGGTTGTTGAAATAAGTGTGAGTACTTGAAATCTGAGGTCTTGAGTTGAGTTCAATTCAATTATATTAATAACGAGCTTGAAATAAAGCTTGATTTTTATTCGTATATGAATACAATGAGCCTAGCAAGTGAAGTCACGACTAAATTTCTTATGATTTGAAAATTAAATTTTACTCTAGCCGCAATAACATTAATAAACTGAAAATAGAGTTTGACTCAACTCACAAATATGCGCATAATGACCTTTGTTGATAAAAGGACCTAAGCTTGAGGATTAGATAATAACCCAAGTATAAACAAGATGAAATGTGCAGGCTGCTCGCCCGAATGCTCGCCCCTATGCTCGCCCAAGTCTATGGGTGTTGGGGCAGCGAGCCTACATGACCATTCCCCACATGCTCGCCGAGTTGTTTGCCCAGGTGCCCGCTCGAGCTCTAGTGTAACGAAGCAACGAACCTGTAGAGCTGAAACCGACTTGCTCGCCATCATGCTCGCCAAGATGCTCGCCCAGCTCATGGGGAAGCAAGACACCCGACTCTGAGAACAAGCCCATGGAGCCAAGACCAGGTTGCTCGCATCCATGCTCGCCCTAGATGTTCGCCCTCGGCCTGGACATGGCAAGGCAGTAGGCCAAGTAGGATAAGCTTATAATGCTCGCCCGCCTGCTCGCCCCTTTGCTCGCTGCAATGCTCGCCTTTCCCTCGAAAGAAAGAAGACACAAGATGTCTAGGGAACCCATATGAAGGGTTCAGATCACTTAGACTAGAGTTAGTGGAGTAAAACTTCCAGGGGGTGACAAGTGGAGGACACTTGTCACCACCAGAAGCCATGTGGCTTAAATAGACGTCACCTCACCCTTAAAAAGGGTATAAATATGTAAAAATATCTCATTTGGAGGGGATCTGAAATCCAAATACAAATAACCCACTTATGAAATTTCTCTCTCTATAATTCTCTCTATATTTCACTTGATTATTCCAATTATCATCTTTTAATTATTGTTTGAGTGATTTTCATAGATTAATTAGCCACATAATATTACAATTAGTAAAATCATTCAAGAACCTTGACGAATTATAAAATCGTGCATAGTAAATCTAATTAAATTAGAATAAATTAAATATTTTGCAAGCTCGATTGATTTATAGCATAACTAAGCCGAGTCAAACACTCCCGCTGCATGTTTCTATTAATGGCTCTAGTTACTGCCTTACTGGGTAGGTTTCTCCATCTATTATTTGAAAACTGCGGTACATTTTTCTTTATTAGTTGTAAATAATTGGAGGGGGCCTACAATAAAGTAAGGATGAAGAAAGTTTTGCAGATTTTTCTTTACTGCCTATCCAATTATTTGATCAAAATATCTAAATTTTGTGGTTGTCATTTACTTTTCAATTAATATTAATGTAAGATAAGTGTACTTCCTCATTTCCAATTTATATGCGATTTTAGAGTTTCCACACGAATTAAAATATATGTATACATGTAGGCAGATAATGTGATACTTTTTCTTAAAACATATAAAAAAGTTCAAAGTGGGATACATTTCTAACATGCCTTCAATTTAAAAAGAAAGTTAAAATGTAGCATTAAATTCTTATTTGTTATTTAAATGATGAGAGGTGAGTTTTTATCCTGTATGTTTGGATGCAAATTTTGTCACTTTTGCCTTGAAAGAATTTCATATCATTTAAAAATATAAATTTGTATATATATATGTAAAATTAATTAATTTATATTATTTTTGTAATACTCTCTTAACTCGTGGCATAAAATCTCAACTCTATTCATTGGGTACGTTGAGAACCAACAAACGAACAATTTAATATAAATTTAGATGATTTGTACATAAATAGAACTCAGGATCAAAATCCGCCAATAAAGATTATATATATATTTTTTAATATAACCATAATTTAATGGGCGGGAAAATACACTTTTTTATTCTAAAAGTTTTGTTAACTTTGATTTTTATCCTCTTATCTTTTAAATTTTTAATTTAGTCCTATAATTTATAAAATATTTATTTTTTTGTCCTATGATCTGCTGCTACAGGTCACATAACAAGTTATATGATGATGTGTCAGTTTTATTGTATTTTATTATGATAAATCATACTTGGAAGTGTCTGGTTGGTGGACACTAATATTTGGCAATTTAAATTGAAAATTGAACATAAATTAAAGAATAAAACTCTTTTCATTAATATTATATGGAAATTCAAATTGACTCTCCTATAAAAAAAATCTAATTTCAAATCTCACCCACAAGAAAATTAAAAAAAAATAAAATTCTATTATAAATTTAAAATAAAATTTATATTAATTAAAGAAATCTCAAAAAATTAATTAAATCTAATTTTAGAAATAAGTAAAAATTCAAAAAATAAATAATTATAAAAGACTAATTTAAAAATAATTAAAAATTCAAAAATAATTAATTTATATAAACTTGATTGATTTAACTCTGAGTATGGATATTTAAATATATTAAATTTTTATAATCATTGGTATCAATATTGTAAACAACGACATATTTGAAAATAAAATATATCTATAGTGCAATATCTATATTACTGAATTTTTTTTATACAAAATTAGTCTAATATCAAATTAAATCCTTTACTTTAATTCATTTTCACTCACCTGAAATAATATACAATATCTTTTTTTTTAGAATTTTTATTTATAAAAATATTACTATTACTCATTATTTTAAATTAGTCTTTTATAGTTATGTATTTTTTGAACTTTTACTTATATTTAAAATTAGATTAATAAATTTTGAGATTTTTATTTACATTTATTTAATTAATATAAAAATTATGATATTTTAAATTTATAACAGAATTTTAAATTTTAATTTTTTTATCTTCTTGTGGGTGAAATTTGAAATTAGAAATTTTTTAATAGGAGAATCAATTTGAATTTTCATAAAATATTAAAAATTATTAATGAAAATAATTTTTTCTTTAATTTATGTTCAAATTTAATCAATTTAATTTAAATTGTCAAATATTAGTGTCCACCATCAGAAACTTTCAAATATAACTTTATCATAATAAAATATAATAAAACTAACACGTCATCATATAACTTGTTAAGCGGCCCGTGGCAGCAGGACAAAAAAGTCAATTTTTTTATAAGTTACATGACTAAAATTAAAATTTAAAAGATAAGAGGAATAAAATAAAAACCAACAAAATTTAAAGGATAAAAAAATGTATTTTACCTTCTATTGGCTTACTTAAACTTGGGGCAATAATTGAGGGGCATGAATGTACCTTAACCTACTTTTAGATAAGATGTTTAGGTTGATGAATTTCAAATATTTAGTTTTAAACTAGTTTAAATTGGGAAAATTTCATATTAATTAGTTTTAGTGTGAATAATTAAAAAAAATGGAGTAAATTTAAGTTGTGAATTTGGAATTTATAGGCCCTAAATTCTTTACATATCGAACCTTATGAATCGAATTTAAACTAACAAATTATTAGTAAATCGAATATTTTACGTACTTGACTGATCATTTATAATATAAACGAGCCAAATTAAACTCCGGAGGAACATGTTTTTATTAATGCAGACTCTTGTTGATGGGTAGGTATCTCCATCAATTATTTGAAAATTGTCGGCTAGATTTTTCAATGAGTTTCTGCATTTACTCGTTGTAATTAAGTGGAGGGGGCCTACAATAAGGGGGTGTTTTTAAATTTAGTTAAAAGTGTAGAATTATTTTTTATTTGAAGTTTGTAAAATGCCTAAAGTAAGTAAGGATGGCGAAAGTTGATAGATTTTTCTTTACCATCTCTCCAATAATTTGAAAGATTTTTCTTACTATCTCTTATTTACTTTTGGGGAGTAAGGTACGATGAGTGTTCTCCAGCTAGCCTTCCAATTTTTATGTGGTTCACATATATACATATGGATAATATGATACTTTTTAAAATATAAAAAGATATTCGAAGTGGATACATTTTCAACATGCAAACCTCAATTAGAAGTGAAAATTAAAATGTAGCATTAAATTATTCATATCTATATAAATACTCCCTCCGTCCACGAAATTTATGCTCACATTTTTGCACGTGGTTTAATGCAATATGTCGGAAGGTATTATGGGATATTGTGAGGTCCGTTTTGAGTAAATAAAGTATTTATGGAAAGTACATATGATATATTTTTCATAAATATTCTCTTTATTCAAAACGGACCTCACAATATCCCGTAATACCCTCCGACATATTGCATTAAACCACGTGCAAAAATGTGAGCATAAATTTCGTGGACGGAGGTAGTATATATAAAAACACAAAAGTCTGCCAAAAATAAACATTACTGTTTTCCGTCCAAAATTATTGCCAAATATGCAAAGTCACTGTACACATTTCATGTCTCGGTTCACTACATTTTGATACCCTATCGACATAGTTATTTTATATTTTTTTTATTATTTCTATAAAAGTGTCATCCACTTTTGAAGATCCCTTTTCTTGAATATCTATCTTTCACGAATTCCGAAATAAAAAAATCAGATCACTATTTTTAAGCAAATATGACTTTTCATATTCCAAAGCAGACTTGCCCCGGTTCAAATCTGTCTATTCATCTTCCAGAACTGAAATATAAATAGACAATATTTCAAATGCATCACTCGGCAAGGTAGACAGTGATTTGAACGCAGTAGTTCGGTGGATTTCCATCTTCTAGCGCTATAGTTTCGGGCTGCTTGAGCTTGTGGGCGTCGGATTGTGCTTCAATTCCTCCAGCGGCGACAACGCCAATGCTTGCTGCTTCATTAGTAGTATAACTGAAACAACTCAATCAGCAACTATATCTAAGAAGTAGAAACTTCAAGGTCAAACCAGTCAATCACCTTTTCACCATTATTATAAAGGATTCAGACTTCAAAGGAAGAAGAATATAGGTACGAATCTTTTTTTTTTCCTAATGTAAATAACAGCTATATCTAAGAAATAGAAATTTTGACATGTCAAACAAGTCTATCACATTTTCACTATATCTAATGTAATGTCAAAATAATTTTACTAAAAGATGCAACACAAAGCTCATATATGTTGCTAAAATATACTCAAAGCCTTTATCAAACTCTTAGATTAGTTTTATCATCTGCATTAATGACTAAAATATGTTCACAAAATGATTTTTTCTAAGAAATAGTTTGGGGCACACTTACATAACAATTTTAAAGAGTACATTTTATGTTTTTTTTTTTTCACAACATATATTACCGACTTTGAATAAATAATGTATCTCTACAACTCCAATAATAAAACTCATTTTTGCTTAGTACTCTACCCTTGCATATTAGCTTTAATCAGTTCAAAAGTCATATAGATGCAATTCAATTGTGTATTTATTCTATGTTTTGATAGTTTGTCACAGACAACACAACTGAATTACTTTTTAATATCTCATTCAGATAGATTTTGATACTTTTGACACGTTGACAGATACAAGACAATTATTTTATTGTGCCTCAATCAAATGCATGTGAGCACGACATTATGATCGAATAGCAAATAACTGACAAATGAAGAAGCTTACAAGGTCCACCATACTGAATAGAAAACATACCAAGGAATGACGAACCTCATTACGGTTTGTGCATTTGTATACCTCCTTCTATCGTTATTATTTTTCAAGTCCCACATAGAATCTGGTCGCGTTGCACCTTTGCTCATACAGTCCTGAAATACACAAAGTTCTATTAGAGAGAGTAACTCAGAATCATAAATGTGTCCATCCCATTTCAGATAGAGTAGTGCTGGCATCACTAAGAACAATTTTTTTAATAATACTAGTCGGTACGCACGTGCTACGCACGTTGTTCGCAATTATTTTCTTTAATTGTTATTTTTTTTGGAGTTTTATTTAAAAGTTATTTATAAAATATTTGTGTAAGTTTGATTTATTCAATTTGAAATAATTTTGTTGAATTGTATTCATGTATATCTCCTTGTATTCATGCAAAATGAAATTATTATTATTATTATACATCATGTACCTCTTTTTTTGCTATTTGCAATTTTTTTTTTTACTATATTTTTTTCCTATATATATAATTATTTTCGTTCATTAGTAGTATACAATGAAAATTTATAAATTTCATTTTAAAAAAATTAATCTGCAAGGATTAAAATATTGTACCACAAGTTCTTTAATAAATAAAATTTTATTTATTTATATTAAGACTTCTTTATATACAATATTTTTTGTTTGATCAATATTATTTTATTTGATCAAGATTTTGGTATCTTGTATGGATATTCCTCTTGAAAGTGCAACATAGAGTTGTCCCTGTGAGAAGACATGCTCTGGTTGGTACACTCCAACTTTTTTGTAGTGTTTGTCCTTGAGCTTTATTTATCGTCATCGCAAAATAAATTCGAACCGGAAATTGTTTCCGGATGAACTTGAAAGGATATCTCTATTCATTTGCTGGGCTTAAAGGAATTCGTGGGATAAATACTTGATTTCCTATTAACCGGCCGAACCGGAAATTATTTTCTATCACATATATGGAAATTATCACATAATCTCTTTGTTGTTTTATTAGAAGAAAGTACCATATATGTGTGAGAAAATATAAAGATGATATGTATTTCAAATGGAGATACTCTGCATATGTCGATTATACAATTTACTCTGAAACTCCTCAGAAACAAGCCTTCAACTTTACACATAGAGGACCAACATTATTTGCAGCAACACTATGTGCCTCATTGAAATGTTCTTCCAACAGGTTTTTTTTCCAAAAGAAGAGTAAATTGTGTGACATGTTAAAACAATTTTCCTCTGCACAGATGATAAAATGGCATGTGACATGCATAGAACTATACCTGTTGTTGCTTCATCAAACTGTAACATAAAATGCTCAGTGCAGTCGCGTGCAGCACAGCAAATCCTTTACCCACATTCAAGGCAGCATGAAATGCTTCCTTGAACGTTTCCAATGTTCCAGAGCGTATGTGTCCCAACATGGAGTGGTATGCTGGTTGGACAAGCTGATGTAACAAGAAAATAAGACTACAATGATAAGGGGTAATGACAGCAAACATAAGAATGCAAAATGGGCAAATGGATTAGAACAATTAAAATTACAATGTGACAGCACCTATTGCAGAGGAAATACTAAATTACAGAGTGAAAATTGCATTTTCTCACACAAAAAAAATAAGAGCTTCAAAGATCCCTAAACTACATACCTATTAAGCAGTAAAGCATTATAAGAATAAATAGACATTTGGGAGACTTCAACATTCGGCAGGTGCATTCACTTGTTAAAATGATTCTCAGCACATCAGATGAGATACATGAATGATGAATCTTGCCACTAATAGTGGTTGCCAATGTACAAATACACCTCTTTATTCAATTAACTATATAAGGTTAGGGAGAAGGGGGGGCCCTCAAAGTGGCAGAACAAAATCCACATATATTTAAAATAACTAACAAATAATTATGTATGCAATACATACAATCTTCAACTTTACTGCACTCGTTATAGCATACTATTGCAGGGCGAGGGCTTGGGGGGTTATGAATACAAGGATGCAACCAATAAATTGCCCAAGAAAATTACTTGCAAAAGCTTCTCTTCCAACTGTTTCCGCTTTGAGGATCTAACACCATCATCAAAATATGTGGCCTCGGCATCATACCTATTGTTGTAAAGAAAATACAACATACAATTGAAGGTCAGTAAATTCTTCAATAACCACAGATATAACTTTCGTGGATGTAAATATTTTTAGCTTTGAGGATTGAATAAAAAACTCATTGGAAAGTTGGCAACTTCTTCAATAGCCAGAAATATAAACTGCAGGGCATGCAGATTATAATTATCACTATGCAACCAGAAACGGGTACATATATATGATCATCACATACTCTGAGAGGTAAATGCTAAGAATTGAGGTCAGCTTCTTCCCAAATCCAGGCACCAGTTGAGATTGTACTATCTCTTCTAATAGACGCCATTCCTGCATGTTTACAAACCAAAAGAAGTATTAAAAATGCTTGCAGTAATATCGTGTACACCTCAGAAACCCATAAAACAGGATAAGTACCTCATTCTCAGTAAAAGATAAAAACTTTTCATTTGCAATTTCTTCACAACGCACAGTTGCAACCATGACCTACAATAACCACAAATTATCTGAATGGAAAAACCATCTCAACATTATATCGAGGATTGAAGTTATTCAGTTAAAAACCTTATGAGCTGGCAGGTCAAGGTCCTTGTTCTCCTTATTGACCTACCATATCTGTTGTGCACTGAACGAAAAGCCAGAGGCAGGAACCACACCACGCCTATCCCCAGCAAGCCCCCCAGGAGCAATAGAATGGAAAAAAATGATGTCTTAACTCGCCACCTTCAAATTTACAAAAATATTAAGAAACATAAGATTCATATAGGTGCTAATGAAAGCATTTATCCTTCTCCAACAATAAATTAGAAATAGATATGTGCCCAAAGAGATATGGGATCCTTAGTCAGCACAAGCACTTCATATAAAATTAGTACATCTTTGAAAAATTCAAGCAAGAACATGAACCTGCTCCTTAAATAGTTCTTCCTTTTCTTCAAAACTATTGAGAGCCACAACTTCAACCTGCAATTCAGTCACTGTCCTGTCATTCCCCTCATCCCACCAAGAACCTGTAGAAAATGTTAAGACAAATTAGCTAGTACCCGAGAATTCAATTTCTAAAAGACCGGCAGAAGAATGTTTATGGAGGCAAAATGTCAAGACTTACCATATCAACAGTGATGTTGCCAACCTGAACTTTTCCATGTTCTGACTTTAGTCTTTTTTAGGCGATCCTGCAAAAAATAAATATGGACTCTACAATTAATATCAGTATAGCCAAGAATAATCTACTTTCACGATATGGGATACAATCAAATAGAATTATTTGTACATATCAATGTGTTTGTGTAAGCCAAGCAAGACAGTACCTGCTGTTCCGGAATTAGTTCATTCAGTTGAGAATGGAGGTCCTACAAATGAATCAATGGTATTATCAGTAATTACGTACTTTGGCATTTTCTGATATAACAAAGGTGAAGAACTTGGCCAAATGCACATCTAAGACATCTGCAGATGCTTTATCTTTACAATAGCAGACTAAGCATCTAAAATAAGTTTCAGAGCTCAAGAACCTGGAACGGAAGCACGATTTCTCAATTCCTTTTATAATGCATCAACTTGCTCCTTTGTTGGCACCTAAAATAAGTGAAGGAAGAAAGACAAACCTTCAAAATCATCAAAAAGGTAAGAGAGCTTCCAAGAAAACAACATAATAATAATAATAAACCTACAAAAAAGCTCATGAATCATTTATGACGAATAGAAAACTTCTAATAAAACAGCAAAGACATTATTAGAGTATGGGATAGAACTTCTCTTCTGTAATTGTATGCTAAGAAATATGCTCAAAGGTGCTCAAATTATCCATGGATAAGACCTACAAAAATGGAAAATTTATGACTTCAAGAAGAAATATGGATTCATGTAAAGATGATGTCAAAACCCTACAATTACCTGCTAATATCAGTGCTTGGAGATACTGATTTTACCACGGAATCAGATGCAACCTATGAACAGTAGATGGAAATTTGTTAACTACTTGCCCAACCTGTCCATAAAGCTATAAACATGGAAGAGATGCATATAAAAAAAACATTGGCAGGAGTTCCATAGAAAGAAAATAATTATGAGAAGAGATCTATCAATAACCTTTTGGCTCCTATATAAGTTTAGGATGTCTTCTTCTTTCATTTCTGGTATTTCATCCTCGTTCTGCAGCTGCCAAGGACAGAACAGTCATATGAAAACTTGAGTTGTTTATGGTTTTTTCGATACTAACTGGTGGTGAGGGGGCATTCAAAAGCAAAATCTTTTCAGATACCAAAGATGCTTGACGCTTCAAGTCCTCGACATCAAAGTTCCAAGCACTTACTCCTTGCTGGTACTCACTCTGAAAGTGAAAAGCAGAAGTTACAAATCAAAAGAAAGTACCATATATGTGATAGAAAATATAAAGATGATATGTATTTCAACCTGAGATATAGCTTCTTGTTCTGCTAAAGGCATTTTTTTCAAAGCAAGTTGTGCAACATCTTTGAGCTGGAGATCTTTCACACACTTCCACAGGGGTGGCAGGTCAACGAATATTTTTTTCACAGAGAGTTCAGGAGGCTTCGCACTTTTGAAAAATGGATGTTTTAACAACTTTTCTGCAGTCGGTCTCTTAGTCTGATCTTTAACCAAGCACATAACAACCATTTCTTTAAAAGACTGTCCAAAACCAGAAAATGCATTGTTATAATTTATAAGCCTCAAAAGTGTGTAGTGAATATGGTGGTCCTAATAATGTGGAGATTACCTTAGAGAACCTCTTATCACGGTCATAATCAAGTCCAGGTGGGGCATTTTGTATTGTCATTAGCAAAACCTATTGGAATGTTGAGGTCAAGATTATGGGAGTGCAACTGTATAACACATGAAAGCAGCTAAGAATTTATCAAGTCCAGGTGGGGCATTTTGTATTGTCATTAGCAAAACCTATTGGAATGTTGAGGTCAAGATTATGGGAGTGCAACTGTATAACACATGAAAGCAGCTAAGAATTTATGAAGATATTTATACCTTCATCGAGGATGTTTAGAAAACGGTGCATGTCCATGAGCCAACTCAAGTGCAGTTATTCCAAATGGCATCCCTGTAAATTTAATAAAATAAAATATTGTAAGTCATGTGCATCTTAGAATAAACTAAATCATATGGTTTGCAATCTAGTTTAGTCAAAGAGATTCAACTTAATGCAACTTAGCTTATGAAATGAGAAAAGTTTGAGGAGAAGAAGCTCCATAATATTTCATTTAACTCAAACTGAACCATGATCCCTAGTATTACTCTAGACATGGAAGTCCGAATATCCAAATCATAATTGAAGAGACTGATAATTATATTCATGCATGCATTCATACAAAAAGCTCATGAATCATTTATGACGAATAGAAAACTTCTAATAAAACAGCAAAGACATTATTAGAGTATGAGATAGAACTTCTCTTTTGTAATTGTAGGAGGCATTTGTCAAATATACTGACAAATGGACCGCTAAAGATAAATGAGAAGAACAAAAAACTCATAAAATGACTTCAAACGTGATAGACATAAATTCAAAGGAGAAAAGTTCTAATTGCATGTGATAGAATACCCTTTAACCAAGCAGCTTCAGCAATGAATTTACCTCCAAGTGTACAAGAAAACCCACAGAAAAAAAGCAAAATTGTTGAAGCCCTAGGGCAAACACATTGAAAACAGAGGGGAAAAGTAAAAGAAATCATAGGCGCAATAATCTCGAAAAATGGGTTGACAACACATCTTACCGTTCTCCTCCTCATCTTCATCGTCGTCACGGTCGCCGCCTTGGTCTCCGTAGGCCTCCTCGTCTCTCTCTTCGTCTTCAATTCCAATCTCATCTGCGGAAAAACCTTTATCGTAAAACACACAAAAACAATTTCAGATACCAAAATCAAGTATGGGGTAATGTTTTAAGTTTAACCAAGAAAGTGCAAGAAAATTTTGAGGGCGAAGGTTATACCTTCTTCATCGGAGATCACAGTTTTCCCCGCAATTCCGGTGAAATCGTAAAATTAACTTCAGGGAAAAACCAAAACCCTAGAATGAAACAATCATCGCTTTCGAGAGGGAGAGAGGCAGATGAGGTAGGGAAATGAAGAGAGAGAGGGATGGATGAATTTTTTTTTATGGGGAACAGAAATCTTTGGACGTCACGGCAAATTTTTCAATCGATTTCGAAAGGGGGAAAGAGAGAGGGGAGACGAGAGAATGAGGCAGAGAAACGATGAGACGAAAGA
Organism: Prunella vulgaris; assembly: GCA_026898435.1. NCBI lineage: Eukaryota > Viridiplantae > Streptophyta > Magnoliopsida > Lamiales > Lamiaceae > Prunella > Prunella vulgaris. The sequence continues at coordinate 211,933 of JAPKLY010000538.1, forward strand.
GAGGGATGGAGGAAATTTTTTGATGCAGGATAAAAATGAGAGAAGGAAAATATATCAGGGGTAAAAAGGTCTAAAAATGATTAACATCCTCTGGCCTCTTTTATATTAGTAATAGATATTGTAAAAAGTGAGCCCTCATCTATTAATATCATCCAAAGGGATTATGTATATACATAAATGATTATATGGGAACAAAATAAGTTTAGCACAACTTGATGAATGATTAAATTTGGTTTTTTTTTTTCTTATTCTGGAAAAAAAAAGGGGAGAGTATGGACAACCAGAACATCTTGATAATCAAGAAAGTAACTGACAGAACATCTTGATAATCAAGAAAGTAACTAACAGAACATACATTAAAAGAAGAATTATCCAAAGTTCACTACTTCCTGCTTTTATATAATCTACAAATGTTGAGATACTTCCTTTGAAATCAAAGAATCCCTAACCATCTTGCATCAATCTCAATAACTACCACCAAATACAATTTTGTAAAGCAATAACTTACCATATCAGATTCATGCAAAGCTCTCTAGATATAATGATAGATTCTTTACAAGAATCTCCAGTGCAGCATCTCCAACTTTTAGGTCCTCTCTAGCTATGGCCCAACATCTAGACCAAAAATAGTCAATGAAACAACAATCTATCATATTACTTCCTTTCCCATCTATAGATAATAAGAAAGGTAAAACACATTGTTGTCTTATCATAGAATGAATAAAAACAACTTCATAGTAAAATGACTCACAAGCTATATCCAGCTTTGTTTTTACACCATTCTTGACACCCCCAATTAATAGATCATTTTCTTGCTCACAGGCAGAACTGCTGTCCCCAAACTATTTTTGCCTCTTCCCTATATTTTTACATTTGTCTCTTAGATTAACATTATCTCCAACTAAATATAGGTCTACATGAAAAATAAGCCATTAAGAGAACAACCTTAGTTGATGTAGTTCAATACAAAGAATGATACACCTGAGAAATTTTGAATGAAAAAATAGGTGCATATGATAAATAATGGAGAACTCACTGTTATTAATGTCACAGCCTTTACTCCCCATGCATCTCTCTCTTCTACTCTCAGGCTCAGTAAGACCCTGATCTATTATCCTTAACTTTTATTTTTTTGTTGAAGAAATTTACTTTCTAATATTTTTCTCTAATTCGTATTATTCATCATTTGTAAACATAATTTTTTTTTAGAATAATATCCCTTCCAACAAATATAATTATCACTATAAAAAGTATAAATTATCATGCAACTTTAAGTATATCGTTTTAAAATCTGTCCACCAAAGAAAAAGCCTGTGTGTCCACCAATTTTTGCATACCATCATTCTTCAGAGATTATACCATATTCAGAGGGTGAACCTGAGACATAAAAAGGTCAAAAGAATGAAAGAAAAAAAAGAAGATATGCTTACCCAAAAATCACCCACAGGGGTAGGGTGGGGGAGTTGAGCCAATTAATCAAAACAATCAAGGATATGCATGAATGCTTAATAAGTCTATACAAATATGCATTCTTTGACTATATGCTATATAACTTTGTGAGAAAAAAACTTCCTGAACTCCAAACATGATATTATAGGAATGGCACGAGCCTGTAATTACCATGAGGACTTTGACCACCTCTTAGCATTTCCACCAGTTACCACTGCTCCTACTACAGCACCCATGACACCATAGCTGCTTCCCTTGCATTCTTTAGCTGAAACATAAGGAAAAACTTATCTGCGCTTGAAAATGAAATTGATTACATAAGGCCCCATTACACATCATTTTCTTCAACCAAATACAAGAAACACAAAGAGAAATGCCTCAATTTTAAGTTTCAAGAAACCATAAGAAATCGCCATGTAAAATACGTACTGAGCCTTCCATTTACACAACTAAATATCTAATGGAGAAAATGGGCACAGATCACGACTAAATTCTAGATCTAAACAATACTATCTGAGACGGTGTAAACGAAAAAAAAATGTAATGATATGTAGTTGCAAACCCTAGGGACTTCAAATCAACCAATAATTCCTGATACTGCATGCAAAAGAAAAACGCACGGAAAAAAGAAGATAGGAGAACATAACAGAGTGAACAAAATTAAAATTATATGAAATTGAAAATTAATCTGCAAACCTTTATTGTTTTCAAATTAAGATTCCAAAAGTCGTGTACCTTCGGGTGTGCAGCGAACATCATGAACCAAAATCTGGTATTGAATTCTCGATCAACTAATATAAAAAAAATCACATATCGGATCGAGCAAAATAGATGAGATTGAAGAAATTTGATATCTGGAAAATATAAATAAATATAATATGTATATATAAATGTGTATAATGTATATGGACGTGTGTCGTGTGATCAAACGCGTGTAACTTCGTATACATGTGTTGTGAGGGTTTGAAATTTGAATGAGTCATATTTATTAGTTACCGTATGAAATAAAATATATATATATATATATGGATTTGTATAATTAATTTTTATGGGGACATATGTATATTATGTTATATATTAGTATAATTTAATAATTTTAAGGGAGGTGGGTTCGGGTATAAATCTATTTAAGTAGTTGAATGATATTATTCTTTTAATTTATAGCAAATCTTAATTAGAAGTAAAAATGATATTTTCCAAATTATTATATATAGTCCTTTTTTCATGCAATATTAAAAATAGATCTTCTAAAGATTATGGAAAATATTATAAAATATTTAGAAGTATATAATAGTATTATATGGAATAAAATATTTACATCATAATATCAAATAATATAACGTTTATTATCTTCATAATCTTATATGTTTGTGGATTTTTTCAATTTAATTATATTCTATTAACTTTTTCAAAAAATAATTATTGACAAAAACTTGTACTCGGGTTCTCAAGTATCACTGTCATGTATATATACTATCACTGTTATATATTTGCTATCATTGTTATGCATATACACTATCACTTTTAAAAAATCGAGTATATTTTTATAACAGTGATAATATATATGAATAACAGTGATATTGATTACACATAACAGTGATACGAGTTCATGTGAACTCGAGTTCACAAGAGACCTTCGAATAAGGCATCAATCATTTATTATTATTTTTTTGTCAAGTGGTTAAATAAAATTAATTTCTTTATTTGCACGTAAAACAATCAGTATGCCTTAGATATTCTCATTAATGGATGCAAACTTATTTATAATATCATATTTCATTGTATATTGCAGTTTGTATCTCAATTAAATCTAATGAATCTCTTATGATAGGTACCAATAAATCAAAGATTATTGATTTGACGAGTTTTGATGATTGTCCTAATGACTCATTAATACCGGATGGCCATCACAATTTATTTTCTATGATCAGTTATATGTTGCTATTTCACAAGTAACCAATCGGAAAGGGCTTAAAATTTTAATTTGTGACCAAGATGGTGAGAATAGTAGGTCAACCAAAAATGTTGTGTACAAAGAAGTATTTCAAAATCTATATTTTTTTTTTAATTTTTGTAAGTAATATTTAGTTTTCGTATATTTTAATCTAATTATATAAATTAAATATTTCTTAAATAATATTTTTTTTAAAATATCAATTGTACTCACATTCAATTTTACTCAATATTTTAATTTTCAACTCAACAATTTTATAAGATATTAAATTTATTTTAAAAATAAAAGAAAATATAAATTACAACAAAAATATACTTTTCATTAATATATGTATTTTTATGAATAAACTTTTATTAAAAATATAATATTAATTAATTATATAATAATAAAATGTTTAAACTCTTAAATCGTGCATCGCACGGGTGAAATACTAGTTTGTTATTTAAATGATGAAAGTTTGAGTTTTATTCTGTATATTGATGCAATTTTTGCCACTTTTCTTCGACGATGCTTTGAAAAAATTTCTTCTCATATAAAATTTTGTAAGGAGATGTAAAATTAATTTATTTACATTATTTCTCAAATACTCTCGTAACTTATTCCCAACTCTATCTTTTGGGCAGGAGACCCAACGAGCAAAAAGAAAAATAGTTATGTTCTTTTCTGCAGGAATAGAACTTATGATTTTGGTGCGCATGAGCCGAATGCTCTAGTACCATTTTTTTTTTATCTCATTTAGAACTTTGAGCTCGTAGAGAGATATGAAGTTAATTTACTTATATTAGTTTGTTTACGCTTCCCTAATTTATGGGCTGCGAACCTGAACTTGACCGTTATGAAATAATTTCATCTTATAAAAAAATAAAGAGATATATAATTAATTCATGTATATAGTTCTATAATATTCTCATTGCGCTGCTCTTATTCAACGCATCAGTAAATTATAGATCTTCATTAGCTGAGCAAAACAATGAGAATGGTTTATTGATATTCATGATTTTCTTTCTTGATCATTTGTGCAAATGTATATTGATTAAAACATGCATACCTAAAATATTATTGGCCGTAAATTAAATGGTATTTTGAGGGTTTATGTTTGATGGGAAATAAGTGTCTTCAGAATGCTTTTGAATTGTAGCAAGCAATAAGAATAAGAACAGAGCATTTGCATGCACAGAGATGCCAAAATTGATCGAAAGATTGGTTAAACAAGTGCAAAATTTATATTGTACTTATTAAGAAGCGCATTTTTGTGTATTTTATTAATTAAAAAAGAACAAAAAACGATGTTGTTTTGCAAATATTGGACGAAATATGAGCAATGTACAAAGTTATGAAACATATTGATATTTATTGATATTTTTTTAACTCTTTGGTGACGATTTATGGAAAAATATAAAAGTTGTGGCAACAAAAACATTTTTATCAAAGCAGTGAGACAAAAGACTATACATGAGATTTAGAGAAAATTAATGTTTTGAATCATAAGTATCCAATTTCAATTCAGAACATGTACATGAAAATATGCTTGAGTTCTTATTTCCTCTTGAAGTAGGCATACTGCGGCTATTCTATAGAGGTTAAGAAAAAATGGATATCCGAACACAATTCAAAGTTTATTTAATTAATTACCATATTATTGAACTCAGTTTATTTAAAAAGAAAAAAAGAAAAAACAGGATCACTCAGTAAATATATAACAGGGTTGCAGTAAATGTACCAATTTAAATTGTTATCTATGTGGATGTTAAGAAGAAATCGGTGCTCATGTATTATTTGAGCGCGAGGATGCAATGCTTTAAATGGTTGGGGATTTATACTGTTCTTCACTCTAAACTTATCACCAACTTAATTACTTTCAACCGGTCCCTTAGCAAGCCGAATGGTAAGAAAATTGTTGTATCCATTTGGCTTTACGCGGTATGGGTCATTTGGAAAGGTCACAATGCTTTTGTATTTGAAGAAACTGAATTCTCGATAATTAAAATTAGTGATGAGATTATATCTAGATTTTGAAGCTGATTTTATGTAAAAGGTTTTAGATGCTCTAGTTTTTCTAGAAATAATTTTAGGATATTAATATCGTTCATATTTGTAGTTGTTTTGAGGTAATGTATATTTTCTTTTACCTCTGTTCATAAATAAATAAATTTATTGTTTTGCTGACAAAAAATATATATAATAGGGTTTGGAATTTTAGTAAATATTTAAAATTGTTAGTGAAAAGATTATAGATCATGATAATTCGGAAATATTTAGGTTGCGTTTGTTTTGGAATTCATTCAGATAGAATTAGAGCATTCATTCGGATAGAATTAGGTCAATTCGACTCCCGCTTCGTTTGAGTTAAAAATTTAATATTTTATTTTCACATTTCATACTCCATCCAAACCTAAAATACTTACAAATCAATCATTATTCTTTCCAATACTTTTCTCTCATTTATTTATTATAGGACACAATGATATCCTTCTTTTGCTTTCTTTCTTTTTTTTTTATTTGAGGGAGGGGCTGAAAATTAGTCTCAATTGGTTGTGTTTGGTACGGAGATATAGAAATTAAAATTGGATTATAAATTAAAAATAGGCAAGAAGAGTATTACTGTATTTTCAACATTAATTTGGGTAAAATTGAAATTTGGTTGAAAAAGGATAACATGCATATATATTGTCCTTATCAAAAAAGACAAAATAGAAATGTATCTTTTTTTTACACGAAACCATCACTTTGATCACATCTATAACGACTGAAAAATATTACTCCCTCTATTCCACTGTAAATTGCTCATTTTGTCATTTTCGTCCGTTCCACTATATGTTGCTCATTTTCTTTTTTATCTTTTTAAGAAACTACTATTCACTTTTTCATTATTATTTTTAATATTTTTTACACTATTTCCATTATTTTCTCACTTTTTCCATCACATTACATGTATTGTATCAATATTTTTATACACATCTTAATATTAGTGCTAAAAAATTGTGAGCAATTTCGGACGGAGGGAGTAGCATATTATACATTACAATTCCAATAAAATACTTTTGTAAACAATAAATGATAATTGAAAATTAGGTATAAAAATTAAACTTTAAATAATTCCAATATCAAGTGGTGACCAATTAATCTAGAAAGTAAATATATTTCACATCCCAAAAATAGAAACAAAAAACACTCTCACAACACTCACTTTATTTCAAAATATTCTCTAAGGCATCTTGTCGAATGTAGTCCCAAACATGCATCCTTTATGTTGGGTTGATGGGAAGTCTTGGAGCATCATGTGGAATGTATTGGCCATCCACATTTATGTTGGGGAGATGGCAAATCTTGTGCCACTCCATTTGTTTTTCAATACCTTTCTTTTGTCAAAAACACTTCACCAAGAGAGCGGGAGCGAAATCGCAATGCTCGTTAATTAACAGCCTCCTTAAAGCCGAATATCCAATCCCGTCCACGCGAACCATCAATGTCCACACGCTCGAGCAACAGAGCATATGACTCCTCCATCCCACTTAAATAACTTGTCAGCCCCGGCCAACTGCAGACCCTCAACGAGTGGAGAGATGTCAAAACTAGTAGTTTCTTGCTATAGTTTGAATATGAGATTGACTCGAGATTGCCTCAGACAGATAAATCCAGCTCCCTCAGAGAACTGAGGCTATGCAAACCATCTGGCAACTCTCTCAGCTTGGGACAACTATTTATTCCCAATGTGAAGAGATGTTGATTGTTATGCAATAGTCAATCTGGGAGACATTTCAAATCTTCTATACTCCAAATTTGGAGACTTTTGAGAGTCTTTAGTTTGTTTTCAACTCTATGCATTCATTTAAGAAACTTTGCAGTTTATTCTTGCACCAATTTGTCAGTGCTAGAAAAATTGTTAAGAGTTTCTCGTACCTATTGAGTCTTAAGCAGAAGCCACAGAAAAGTCTGAGAGACTACATCACTCGCTTCAATGAGACTGTTTTGGAGGTGTCCATAGCCACAAATGAGGTCAAGACAAATGTCTTAGCACAGAATTCGCTTGATAGAGATTTCTTCATATCTCTGGTTAAAAATATCCTGAGTCCTTTGATGAATTACATGTGAGGGCTGATAAATATATCAACTTGGAAGGGGCTATGGGAGTGATGAAGGAAAAAGGAGAATATTGAGAAAAACATAGAGAAAGAAAGAAGAATGACATAGTTGATAATGGTAAACTAGATATTTCTATGTGGAGTAATTAATTTTACTAATAAATGCATTTCTTTTACTGTCTATATGTTAACCACTGTAAAATAGACGAAGTAAAATTTGTCCAATAGGTTATGATTACGGGGAAATTCAAATCTTTGGATGAATATAGAATATTATAGATTCAAAATTTCTCATTTGAAGTTAATTTTTGGACATTGGATGAATTTATATGAAAAAAAAAAATTACAAATTCATTACTTTAATATATGTTACATGATTTAAAGGAGTCGTATATGAAATTATTTGATAATTGAATTTTTTTTGTTTTTTACACTTCTCTTGATTGCTCTATCTTTTGATTGCAATTGTAAGAGTAAGAACTTCAAATGTGATTCTGTGGAAAAATGTTTTGCTATCATCTGTTATGATGCAAATGAAATCTAACACCAGTCTAGGTAATGGTGCTTCCGAGAAGAGAGTGTTAATCATAAATTTTAATTAAAATTTATAATTTTTAAATGAATTATTCTCATCGTGTTGAACTCTATTTTTATATTATTTATGTTGATTGACTAAAAAGTTAAAAAAATAATTATTAGTGTGAATTATTGTTTATATAGTTTATTGTTGTCTTAATAATTTAATTTATTTTATTTTGATTAGTTTGTGCAACATATATACAATTATAATTTCCAAATTTGAATTTATTTTAAGTATGCTATCTTTTCTACAATATTTTATTTTTATGTGTTATTAAAATTATATACTAATTTATTTTAAAAAATATAAAGTATTATATAAAAAAATATTTTTCATATGGTAATTATAAAGTTGATTTGAGTTTTAAATATAATTTTAGTCAATCCCCAAGGACAGAAAAGTATTTTTCTATAATCTCCCCCTGCAACCAAAACACAAGCTCGAAACGAACACTCTCTTCTCTCTCCTGCAAAACTATCGAAAAATCAAAGGAAAAAGAATCACGATAAAATAAACCGAGAAAATGATTCGAATGAGATTATTGTGGTTCAGCGTAGGGTTTGCCTCTACTTCTGGAGCAATCGCCCAGTTTGTTTTCAAAGATCTGTTGATGGATCGCAATTCTATCACTTCGCAGGTGCAGTTTCCCCTCATAGAAAATCCTTAACAATTTTTGTGAAATCAATCAAATAGTTTTGCTTTATATGATTCCTTTGGAGTTTCTGAGTTATTGTATGTGCAGTTGAAGGAAAAGTTTAATTCGTTGGAGACCCGAGTCTCCACTCTGGAATCTGCTATATCGAACCAATCCATTTCATCTCAGGTATTATTCTGCAATATTTGGATTTTTCTTTTTCTTTTTTCCCTGAATTTAAGATTCTGGAATTTTATTGCCAATTATGAAGAAAATTATTGGAGCCGATGTGGGAATAAGCAGAATTAAGTGTAAGTTTATTAGCTATGGAGCTGCGAAATTTTTGGAATGATCTTGGATAGTGCTGGGTAAATTTAAGGAATGGTATGAGAATGAGGCTACGCATACCTCTCAAATGGGGGATTCCTTTAGTGTTGGGAATCAAAATCATAGTAATGTAACTTCAAACACACTATGACTTTGTTTCTCATACCCAAACTCCATTTTTTCTAACTAGGCACCCGCGGTACTTACTGAGTAGTGTGAAAGTAATAGTAGTGGGATAATTTTGTTTTCCGAAATATTGTGGGGTTAAACCACTTGTATGCATATTGCAAATTACCTTGGTACCTTTGCATCTTTCTCGTTTAAGCATAAAATGTCAGAGCTTCTACAGTGTCAGGTTTAACGGCACCGGCACGGCCCTGACTGTAGTTGACTTGAGACAGATTTTATTTACTTTGTTATGCTTTTCTGAAGGGATAAATCTCAGACGTGCTTTTCCATACAAATGGAACTGAAATTATTTGTTCTCCTTGCATTTCCAATCCTCAATATTTCTTTTGATGCCCAAACTCAAGATGTGCCCTTCATGACAATGTCATGGAATACAGACAATTATAGTTCTGTGGATCAGATATTGTATAGTGCTGCAGGACCCTTATATTTGCCAAGGTAAAGCCAATTTCATATGATCTTCTCCAATTGCATGCATAGATGTCCTTTCAATACATTCTGCCCCATACCTTTCTTTCTCATGGACCATCTCCATAATCACGTAGGAGAGCCATAATATAGGCAGCTGGCTTCCTTGCAAAAACCACCTATCCTCATAGGACCTTTTCTGTCTTCCATTCTCTAAAATAAAATATCCTACTTGCCCGTATTTTTAAATATATCTATCCATAACTTATGAAGCTTGATACAGCAGGCATGTAAAGTAAGTGGAATATTTAGAAGAATGCTCTTTGTTCGTGCTCTTCTTTGGATTCATACGACCCTATTTTGTTGTATATGCTTAGTTTTAGGGTTCTATTACCATTGTCGAGTGGAGGTTTAGTTTTCCTGGGATATTTTTCTCATTTGCAAAATTAGTGTATTTGTAGATTATGCATGAAACTTACAGCTGTAATTCTTCTTGTAGGATGAAGAAAAACTTGGATGAAGTTTCAAATTTCTTGCTGTGTACGCATATGATCCTACAGCTGCCCATTTTGTTCTGTTCTGAAGATATGCAATTTGTGATAGATTATGCAATTAATGGCTTTTAGGTCTTGGCCTTTAATATGGCAATGTTTGTTCTGGAAGATCATACTATTCAGTGGGGAACATATTATGTTCTCCCCATATTATGTTCCCATCTTTGTAAGAGACTAAGAGTGACATTGTTTTATGAGGCGATACTTTCTAGATATACCTTTTGTCCAAGATTCATTTTGTCACTTTTGTTTTATTATAATGCCATTTACTAAGTTATATTTTGTTATAAAGTTCTTACTCTATGCATATTAAAGTTTTGTGCATCATCTAAATTATCCTGAATCAAAATGTTTTTGTACATTGAGTAGCCTGTGTTCAATGAACCCACTCAAGCTAACATTCTGCAGCTAGTTTTTATGATCTAAATGATGTCAAAGTCCAGCATGGCATTATAGATATAAGGGCTATTCAAATCTTTCTTTGAGTATCCTGTAAAGTATTGACTCACTCAAATAATACATAGACAATATCATCAATTGAAGGCTGCTGAACTTGGTAATTACAGGACAGAATAACATTCTTACTTTTTTCACTAACATTGCAACATATATCAGATGAATTGCAAAAGTAAATACAAGAAATTATTCATAGTTGCATTGGTATCTGCAACACAATTTCACTCTGTCATTCAGATGATTCCATTAATTTATATTCATTTGTGGAGGGAAAGAATTACAATTACATCCATTTAAGGGGTTCGTCCCCACATATTGGCAATCTCTTATCCTGCTGTAAAAGATAGAAAAAGAAAATTTTTGTATATTTATATACCTTTATATACATTCCCATTAAATTTCGTAATGATTATGGAATTTTCTACTGTTCTCTAAGATCTCTACTTACACTTCTGGACTGTATTCTATGTGGTCTATTGTCTGCGTAGTTGCTCCACATTCTATTGATCCACCTGATGATTGGTGATGTTGCTCGTGATGGTCGCCAAATGTCCAAATAAGAACCAAGGCTACTAGCACCACCGAGAGACACACCAATGCTATCCATGTCATTCGTATGTATCTCTTTATTGGCTTACAGTGTTTGTGAAGGATGATGGAGAAAGCATTCTTTACTGTCTGGCACTCGACCAGGATTTCCATACCTGGATATGCATCAAGTAATGTTTGTATTGAAGTGCAGTATGCTTCTACTATCTTGTAGTAACTCGCAGGAACCAGGATTCCTCCATTACAGGTACGTATGGAATCAGGACAAGCCAGCATTCTCAGTAGCTTCAGAACCAAAAGACTCATGTTAAGATGAGATCCATGTCAGAAAACTTGTTAGTATTGGTAAGTGTTTGGCTCTCTTCCTCTCTCGCTCACGCACTCTCAAAAAGTTGAGACTACATGTAGTGTACGCTGTGAGGCCAGTGTGTGTCAAGTATCTGGATTATAAGTGAACTTTTTTTCCCTTAACTTGGACCAATTTTGATTTTACTCCGCTAACCTTTTCGACTTTGAAGTTCATCCCTTAAGTTTTAACAGATTTAACTTTTTCATCCTTTCAGCAAAAGTTAAATTTGTTATCCTGTTTTAACTGGTAAAAGGACAAAAGTTGAATTTGGTAAACTTAAAGAAGAAATATTTCAAAGTTGAAAAAGTTAGTAGACTATAGTCAAAATTGGTGAATGTTAAAGGACAAAAAATACTTTTACCCCAAGTAGCTTTAGTTTTCTTGAAATGTCTTTAGTCTTTACCTTAGGAATGTCTCCTATTCGGACTGAGTTTGCTGGGCAGTTCCATGGCTGGTATGCATATATTGGTGGTGCGGAGAAAGGATTGCAAATCTGTACAATGTTTCCATATGATGTAGATATGATTTCATTCACCTACAATCATTTATTTTAAGAGTGCAAACTTTTAGAAACTTATAGGTTTTGTATTTCTTGTAGTATAATACCAAGAATAAAAAATCTATAAACGAATGCTTTTGTTCAATGGGTTCCGTGAGACCTTTATGCTTTAATATTCTCCATGAACTATGACATCTTTATAATCCTTTACTTCATCATGCATCCTCAGGAAAAGTCTTAACTTTTGGAGTAATTTCTTGTTTTCAGTCTAGTCAAGCACTACAAAGTGGCTGCAGTGGGGAGAACTAGAATGTTTACTAAAAACACAGGTCTGCACTTTATCAAAAACCAATTAGAAGAGGTCTTTATTGATAGAGGAGAAAAGGACGAATTTTTAATTAGTTTATCAGCTTCCCTGATGTTCTTCTCTAGTTTCTCTACATCAAAACTTTGCTGAAGTCAGTTACGGATTCAAGTAGGCATACTTTAAGACTGTGATGGGTGCAAATAATATTTTGAAGTTGATTTTCTTTCGTTCTTTCTTTCATTCTGAAGTTTCATATTAAGAGAAGTTTGATAACTTGAGTTACAGAGAGTTTTGCCTAATACGCAACCGTTTCAATTAGATATCGGAGAACTTCAAAAAATCAAACTAAACTGACCTACTATTGTATATTTATTAAACAAATACCTTGTTGACTAAGTTGTGTACCCCTGCACTAACTTCAATTAGGGTTGTTTTTGCAGAAAGCAACTCTTCACAGGGCAGTATGGAACTAAAGCTGTTGTTGTAGGGATCTTTCTGGAAGTCTTCAAGTGCTCTGCAAGTGTCTCCTGTAAAGCTGAACATTTATACCCATTTAATTTATCGGGTTGGTACGTATATATTAAATTATTAATGTGTCTTTGTATTTGAATAAATATAACCATGCGTGGCTACATAGTTTTTTATCTTTCGAGCTGGGAAATTGTAAAACGTACTTTTGTAGGAAGAAGTAAATCCCAAAAAACAACCAGCAGAAGATAATGAAAATCCAGCAAAATGCAACTAGTCTGCACAAAGATAAATCATTGAGGAACACTTATTTCAGTTAATAAAATTAGTAATCTGGGCACTAGTTCTGTGAACTTACACTTGCAGACATCTCTGAAACTTTAGAACCCCGAGTGCTGTATTAACAAGAGCATTTTGCGCCGGTGAAAAGACCGAAATTATTTGGCAGTTTCTTTCAACAAAAGAAAGGTTAATTTGGATGCCACTAATTTTTCTATTTGACAGTAGAGGGAAGATATACATTTGACCTTACCTAGTAGAGAAACTGCAATAAGTAGTGTCAATACAATCACCGCTGTTGTTACTGCATACCTGCCAATATAAAAAGGAAATAGTCACTCTTCTGCATTGACACTTAGGTTATGTTTGTTTTTTATGTTTTGGGTTTTATAATCTTAAACCAGTTCTAGTTTGGGATTTTAGAATCCAAATTTTAAAAAAATCACCCCTTCAAATAACTTATAAAACCGGTCAATCCAACTACTCTTATAAAAAAATCACCCCTTCAAATAATCTTATAACATCATTCGCTCTTACATGTTGATTAGACATAAAGTTAATCTCACCTTATTCAAAAACCCAAAACAAACAAACACCTTAAAAGTCACTTAAAACTCAAAAAAGACATCACCTTAGCGAACATAAACATGAAAAGCATTGAGAGAAAAACATACGCTATGCTCATGCCCTTGTTAACTAAATCCCTGTCTTTTGATGCATGTGTTTCTATATCAGTAGCCTGTGTATTGAGCCTCTGAGATGTGGAATTTAAGAAGTCTGTGGCCTGAGAATGTCCTTCAACTTCTGTCAAAGTGTTGCTCATATTCATCATAGCACCAGTAATGTTGTATATTGTTTTTGATGTCTCATCTACTGCATCAATAATAACGTCTATCACTTTCTTTGCTCTGGAATGGAACTTTGAATTACCTCCAAAAACCAGGCCACAGGCCATTCTGAAATGATAGGAATAATTAACAAACATTTAAACCCAGTTTTCTTCATTTTGCAGCTTTTTCACTTATTTTTTTATGAGCAAAGGGAAATAGTTTTTTTTTGTACTGTAAGTAACTGCAATTTCTATTCAGTCATGCTGACTTTCACGGATTGAAAATAATCCTGTAACTTCCATTTTTTTCAATATTTTGGTGTAGTGTAGGAGGTGAAACAGTCGGTTGACCAATCAGAATTCGTCATGTAGATAAATCACACTCTGCTACGTCAGTGTAAATTAAATATTTCACCTCTTACAGCTGGTTACTGGGCCAAAATATCAAAAAAATTGAAGTTGTAGGGCTATTTTCAATTCATGAAAGTCAATAGGACTGGAACCGAAATAAGGATAACTTGCAGACTCAAAAACCTATTACTCTATCAAGTAATTTCTTGGGATGTTTTATGCATCTTCCATCTTTTATTCAGTGTCTTTTATAGGAGGGCTGCATCTCCTTTTGCTAAGTGATAAACCTGACACAAAATGCGTATACGTACACTGCAAGGACGGTAAAGAAAATAGCCAAGAAAAGGGGCTGTAGATGACAATGATTACGAAAGAATGATCTCTTTGGTAGCTTTCTGCTTCTCCGACAACAACTTGTTGTTATAAGAAGAAATACTCCAAACCCGAGACCACATAGGAGCCATAATACTGCAATGGCATATCCATATATGCCTGTAAAAGCTGTTGACTGCACAATATCACAGTACAGTAAGTGATCCAACTCAACTGGTTGTGCTATGACTTATGTCTCTCTGCTTTCCGGGAATATTCTTTTTTAGGCCCGTAACTTAAGGAGGTTGGCAATTGTCGGACATTATGTTTGCTGGTTGGTACATTTTAGTCATTATATTTAACTTTTTCTTCATTTAGGCCAAATTGGACAAGAACGCCCCAATTCGGGCTAAATATCACGTCTTGCTTACGCATTTGGCTGTGCCAAAATTATAATTCACGGGCCTATGTGCCAATTTAATGGCCTAACTATGCTAGCCCGTAAATATACTTATCCTACAATTGCTACCTCCATAGTTACGGTTCTAACAAAAATTATTCCATATTTTGCATTTCTTTTTTGTGACAGTGTGTGATGATTGTAAGCTGAGAGACTGTATAACAATACAAATACTTACACTCCAATAATGCTTGTTCCTTATGTCATATCCTCCTCGGTATTTCTTTAAATTGTCCAAAGGGTCTACTCTTACAGTTTCATCTTCTGAGATGACCCCTAATTCTGTTAAAATTCGTCCTGAAAATTCGAAAGCCATCTAGTCAAATTCCTTGCAGCTTATCTGCAGTTAAGCCTCCTGAAAGCTTCTATTGGCAGAAATAGAAGATGAAGAGACAAACCAGCCACCTGCTTCAGAAGCACTGGGCAAGATAATTAGTCCACCAACTTTTGTGAAGCTTATGGCCAAGATTGCTGCAATGAGAATGGCATGCTTTGCCATCCACATTCCTCGTAAGTTTCCCATTTTGTTTACCTGTTAAACAAGTTGGTATCGATGTTTTATACAATTTTTTTTAACAAAACCTTCGCTGTTAGATGATCAGAAATATAGAGGTGCCTAAACGTATCACTCTGGCCCTATACTGTCCTTATTGTTCACAACCACGAGCACAAGTTGGGCCTGCTTATGCCGTAGCTTGAGTATGCATGAATGTGCATACACATTTAGCATGAGGAATAAATTGTGTATTTATTGGTCAAGGTGTAAGTTTGGGGATAGCCCTACTCTATCAAAAGAAAATGTTGGCTATGATCTTCTAGTATGATCTATTTCAATTGAATTGTGTGTTGCAGTAGGATGTCTTGTTTCTTATTGTATTTCTTTATTCGGATTTTTGCTCTATAAACTTACCGCGTGTTTTCAACCTCTATTTAGTGTCTGTTTTGAAACTCTACAAAACAGCTTCTAGAATAGTTTTTTTTTTTTTAAAAGAGATAGCTTTTAAATAAAAGCTATTCTAGAAACTGTTTTAAGTGTTTCAAAAGAGGCACTTAACAGTGCAGAAGCATTTTTTTTAAGAGTTGATAAGATCCAACTTAAAAAAAAAAAAAAGTACTTCACACTGTTTAAATGAAGTTGAAAAGAGGCACTTATATGTATATAACTGTAAATGGATGTATTGTGCAAAAATTCTGAGTGTAAAATGTTTTACATTTAGTGATCTCATGGAGACTATATCCAGGGAATACATTTTATCATTTCACTAAATGTAACATTTGTAAAATAATGAATACTGGATTTCAGTTGGTGCACGTGGTGCATTCTTACTAAATGAAGGGAACAATACAAAGAAAGACAAATGAGTCAAGGTTGTAATAAGATGAATTTTAGGTTGTTGGGCTAAAACTCAAAGAAAGGGGAAAGTCGAGGATTCTATTTTTCTCACACAAATCTTCTATTAACAAATTTATAGTATTAAATTAATACTATTCAATGTATTTATTGATATTACTAGATGTATTCACTGATATCATTAGATTTGTAAATTAAAACCTTCAGTGTAATATATATTGTAGTATCAATAAATACATCTAATGATATCAGTAGGTACATTTAATGATATATTTCCTCCGTCAAGTAAAACCATGCACCTAGTGCTAGGCATGAGAATTAAAAAAAAAAGTGTAAATAAAACAAAGGGTATTATGATTGTATTGTGGAACCTAATTATGAATAAAATAATTATTTATGAGAGTGATAATAAATTGATAATTTTTTATAAAAAAAAATATGCATATTTTTTTGTGGACGGACGAATAAGAAAAGTGTGCATATTTTTATTAGATTGAGGAAATATAATTTTCTACGATGAACAAACTTCACATAAGATCTACTCTTTTTCTTTAACTACTGTTGAGTATTTTTCTTAAATATCAATATCATATTTTACGATCACCTACAATCTGTTTTCTCTGCAATATAATTTTTTTTTATAAAAGAAATTTTTTAGTTAAGTTGTCAAATATTCTGCTTGTTTCGAGGAAACATCTAGCAAACTTGTATAAAATGATTTCTTATGTGAGGTATGATACTTTTATCAGTTTTTGTAATAATCAATTTTTAAAGTATAATGAAGACTTTTAAGAATATCATGCATACAATGCTTGCTCAAATAGTTCAGATTAGAAGTTATGAATTTCACGTCGATCTGAACAATCTCAAATTTATGAAAATGCTAATATATAAAAAAAAAAAAAAAAAATCTTAACGCAACGTAAATGTATTTAATTATAAAAATCATTATAAAACAAATAATATAGGAAATAATAACTCTTTTCCGATCAACATATCTTGTTCTTGCAGGAAGATCATAAATATATATATATATATATATATATATATATATATAACTTAGTTATAAAACATGTTTATTATGGCATTTTCTGTATGTATTTCATATGTGAAAAGCATATCTATGTATATATGCATGCATATAAT
>JAPKLY010000538.1:229565-252545 GCA_026898435.1 Prunella vulgaris
CGTAAATGTATTTAATTATAAAAATCATTATAAAACAAATAATATAGAAAATAATAACTTTTTTCCGATCAACATATCTTGTTTTTGCAGAAGATCATAAATATATATATATATATATATATATATATATCAAAATTACTAAGATTTAAAACATGTTGATCATGGCATTTTCTGGATTTCATATGTGAAAAGCATATCTATGTATATATGCATGCATATAATATTATATATAAATGAGATTAATTTTGAGAAAAAATTTAAATTAATTAATAATAGTCAGAAAATCTTACCAACTCATTTTGTAATGGATTGTGTGGGGATCATGCAGACTCTGTAAAATAAAGGAATCATCATCTTCTCTACCTTCTTCATGGTGAATCTGCATTTTTTTTTTCTTTCAAAGACAAAAAAGTAAAAAAAATGAGAAAAAGAAAATAAATTTTGAATGGTAGGTAATTAATGTTTGTTTGGTTTGTATGAAGGAGCCAAATAAAAATAGTAGTATTGTAGTTTCAAATGTAATAGACAATATACACACACACACACACACATATATATATATATATATATATATAAAGGTAGTGAAAATTGAGTGATGTGTAATATATTAATCACCCACTTAATTGTTAAAAAATAAAACATTAAAATGGAAAAACGGTCTTAAACTGTTTTACCTAACGTAATTGATGTTCTTGGATAATTGTATGGATCAGAAAAGAAAATTTAAGAAAAAAGTGAATATTTTCCTCATCTATCTTTGAATGGGCTTCAATCTGAAAAATGCATTATAAAATTAATATAAAGGAATTAATTATATTTTTTTATAAGGTTGAATTTTTATATATGAGATGGAATTCATTCAAAATGGTTTACTCTTCATTTTCTTTTTCAAAAGAAAAATTGGATCATCAAATTATCATAATATGTAATTTTCGTATTTATTGTAATAATGTGCGACGTGTACAAATTTACTATCATTATTGTGAGTGCATGATGTGCATCATTATTTTATTTCCCCATTAATTGAAGATTATCACTCACATGCACGCTTTACCCAAATATACTCAAATTATTACAAGCAAATTCTATCTTTTATTCCCGAGTTAGTCTCTTGTGCACTAGTTACACCGTGCAACTCAAGTTCATTTTTAAAAAGTTGCACAATTTATTATTGAAAAATTACACAAATTATTACTGAAAAGTTACACCATTAAAGATACACTTTTCAGTAATAACATGTGTAACTTTTTAAAAATAAACTTGAGTTACACGGTGTAACTGGTGCATACAAGACTAAGCATTTATTCCCGTATATAAATAAAAAACAAAAAACTACATTTTAGGTTTTCTGTGAACTCGAATTCACATGAACTCGTATCACTGTTATATGTCATCACTATCACTGTTATAAAAATATACTTAATTTTTTAACAATGATAATGTATATGCGACAATGATAGTGGATATACATAACAGTGATGAATTATTTCATTAAGATATATTATTTATTATGATTAAAATATATTTGTTTCTACTCAAAATATATTATAAAGTAATTTATGTGTAAACAACTTTCATACTACACATACAAAATACCATTTGAAATTCCCTTCCAAGACATGACATATCACACAGTATTTTCTAATTTCAAGAGAAAAATGTGGTACCAATAATTTACTTTAATTAATCCCTATAATAATAATTGAGAAATGAATTTAAAATTTCCACCTAGAATAACAAAAGAAATCCCATTGGAATTTTTTTTTTAATATTTCATTATTTTAATACATGGTATGTATAATAAATGACATAAAAATCATTAATAGTAGCATATACCGTGTATTAAAAATAAGGGTGTAGAAGTTGAAAATCAGTATTCTGATTTTTCTGATCGTCTAGCATCTTGATCGCCTAATTTAAAAAAAAAAATAGATAAAAATATAAATTTTTTACCGCCTAAACCCAAAAACGCCTAAAATTACCGATTTTACACAAATCAAGTTGGAAATGAGCAGCCTAGAGTCTAGGAGGCAGCCCTAGCCCAATTTTTGCATTATTGATTGAAAATAACGAGACACGATGAAATAATAAAAGAAGAATATGTCTCTAGTAAACTAATTTCACCTTTCAACTTAAAACGACGTTAGTTTTCATTATACAGTATTAACTAACAAACTAAAGTATTTTAATAAAAAAAACAAGTTCCATAGTACACTTGGCCATGAGGGACTCTCTTTCACATACATTTCACACGATGTATTTACATGTATATATTTAGTTAAAACCTCCAAGACTAAAAAGTACAAGAATCAACTTCTTTGGAAAATCACAAAACTACAAAATAGATTCTTTCTTTTTCCAGGATATGATGTTTTACAACTTAAGTGATATATGATGATTCAATAATGGTACAGTGTTACTCTACTATATCAAGTACAAAACATCCCTCCAAATATAATCAGTCACCATTTCAAATACATGTGAGTTCTCACCTTCAGACAGGACAGCAAGAACTCTGTTCTTTCGTCTCGGATATGAGCAAGGTCAGGCTATATAAATTGGTCACGGTATCTGTAAGTTGTTGGTTGATCATAGTTGGATTGGGAAATTCGAAGGAGGAAGGACGGAGTTGGCCAGCTCTTCGTTCACTTTAGGAAGCGGCGGCATTTTCTTCATTGTCATCCCCATGTCATTCAAGCTGAATTTTGATGTAATCCAAAGTTAGTGATGTATAATGCAACATATCATATTGAGACAAACAAAGAGAAACGGAAAGTTTTTACGTCGAATTAATACTAATCTTTTTCATGAACGTGGTGCATGTAGCTCGTCTTAGTTGTAAATCAAGAACTGCATGCACGGGCTCTTATGAAACTCATGACTTGTGCACATATGGCGTACCATGAAGGTGGAAGATTTAGTTGAGACGAATTATTTAGGGGGCACATGATTCAAATTACTCAAAGGAAATGATAATGAAAATCATCAAATAGGAAAATTGCAATGAAAAAGTTACATTATTCGTGTATTGTTCTAATCTTGGAATAAGTTAGAGATAGAAAATGATCGATGAATAGTCGACCAATTGAGGAGAAATGATTATAGGGGACGAGGTAGTTAATCAAAGTGTGCATTAACTTATTTTGAATCTCATTATCTCGTACGAACTATTGATGAAGGTGAACTGATCATCTTTTATTCCCATGAATCACCCTATATTCATTCCCTATTGAAGAATTATGAACCAATTGGGCCACGGCCTTTAGTTAATCTAAGGGGGAACTCATTAAGGTGGCAGACCAATCATAAGAAGAAACAATTAAGCAAAGAATATAGGCACTGAAGAGTCCATTGGAGAACCAAATGCATCAATTGATGGAGTATATTGAGCTTAAATTATAATATCCACGATCAATACGATAGCATAATCCGTAGACTGATGAGTGATGACGTACTTGGTCAATATCTTGAAGATGTTATCTCGAGCTTGACTTAGAAGGCCAATGTTTTCATGTATCTGAAAATTACATAGAAAGAGACAGGGAGAGACAGTATATCAGTTTACATAGGAAAAAAGAGCAGAATCAAAAAATGTGCAGACATTAGGACCAAAAAACAAATGATGTGGAAACATTACATGGTGAGTGGCGATGTTTGCGGATATTTGTTTGAAAGCCCACGAATTCTGCTGAAGAAGCTGCCGAGTGGCCCCACCTATATCTGCATCCAAAATACCAATGCATGAGTGCCAATACGAAAGAATATCTAATCTATGTATTGATGAAAGAACACATGAAATGATTTTCTAAATTTTATTAGGAAATTCTTGGCATTAACATAATATTTGAAGGAAATACCAACTAATGATGCATCAAGATATAACCTTTTGAGACATTTTTATTCAAATGATCTGCTTTCCATCTCATTAATAAATGAATAAAATAACTAACAAAGTAGGGAGCTGCTCTTGGTGAGGCTTCATGATAGATTAAAAAACACAGATTGTCAAATTCCTTTCAAGAAATTGTAAATAAACTGATTATCTGTTGGCTTGCATGGGAGTTCATAAATAGCAGAATCCATATTCAAAACTAAATGTTTCGGAAAAGCAGCCAACCGTTGTATGAGATGCCATCATCATTGCAATTAGAAATCAATCCTTGAGTTTGAGATAGGCCCGATTGGATGGATAAGCGAGAAGGTTTAGCTGAAGAATCAACCAACTTTTCCTGACAAAAGAAACACAGAGTTTCATATGAGAAGTAATATGGATGCATGATAGTGGAAATGAACAAATGGTATGTGTTAACAGTAGTTGATAATGGCTAAATAATCACTAAAGAAATGCTAAATCAATGAATAACTGAGGACTAAATGATTCTAAAAAGTCCTAGAAGCTCTATGAATATAAAAACTTATGAATATTATATAAACACTTAAAAAGTTTTACAAGATTAATCCTTGCTTTCCCAAATTATATGATCCTCTGGATGCCTTAAAACATAAAACCAGTATAAATAATACTCAAAAACGGAAATTTTAGCTTACTCCACAAATAATAACGCTTAGGGGCCTTTAGGGGACTTGAATGCTATCAACTACTTTGAATTATAGTTACAGAAAAAGGGGTTGTGAATGAGAAACTAGACTTGACTATTATAATACTCCCTTCCCTGGATCTGACGTAGTTTAAGAAAATTTTGTTTTTTAAATAAAGTAGTGTTACAAGGGCAAATATGTGTGTAGTTTTGTGATTGTACACATAAATCGATATTTTCTTTTTTAATAGTGTGCAAATTGATGTGGGAAATTCAAATGAAGAAAGTGTTCCCCGGAAAGGAGGGAGTACTTTGTATTATAGTTATTTTCAGGAACATTTATTATTAAAACTCTATGTGACTATGTCATTTAGGAAAAAACCAACATTTGGTAAGTCGCGTTACAGAAAAAAGGGTTCTAAATGAGAAAATACACGATATTTAATGTTTTTTAATAGATTCTATTTTTGAATAGAAAATACACGATATTTATATTGGTAGGTCTGTAATTTTCCTATTTTTTGTAGGGATTATTTTGAATAGGTTTACCACATTATTAGGAGTTGTGATATATAGTTTATTATTTCTATTATTTTTCAGCTCATTTTTAACGCTAAAGATTATATATTCAATTAATAGAAAATAGAGATGAAATTCTAAGCGAGGTTGAAAAATGAGACACATATGTAGTGAATTGTTTTCGATACTAACCTAGTATTTGTTGTATGCTAATAAAAAAAAGAAGAAGAAAAGCACAAACAAGGTAGGTAGTGAGTGTAGTTGAGGAGAATGCATACCTTTCTATCTTTACTTTTCCTTGCACTGAAGTCATCTTTACGTCTCTTGCTAATTTCCTTCTTCTGCAGAGTCGAATGAATCACTCAAGATAGCTACACTAAAATAAGGTTTACCAATCAATTGCCAATAACTAATGTTCAGGACTAACTAACTTATGAATATCCACTATGCGTTAATTATCTTTTGTAGTGATTTCCGCTTCAATCATTCACCCACTTTCCAATCCTATAATTAGCAAATCCCAATTGTAATGGAATTTTTTCATGTACATGAAGATATTCTTTGATAAAAATAAGAAAAAATAGAGCATGATAAATTTAACAAGCTCGATATTGAAAACTCACAGTCATCCATCTACAGCGCAATGCCACATCTCTCACGGTCTTATTTTTCAGCTGCACCGCAATCTTCGCGTACCGAATAATGTTCGACTCGGAGGCATATCTAAGGTATTCACACAGAAAGGATATTTAAGAGACGAAAATCTATCACAATCTATACTTACATATGCATTTGAATCGAGATATGAAAGATGAGTTGTAAAACTAGAGCGGTTAAAGATATATAATTGTATGTGAAACTCAATAATTCAAAAAGTTTTTTGAAATCAGATCATGCAATCCATAATGGTCTTTACATTCTAGAGACAAATAAATTTTCATCATCAGTAATGAATGCTACCTATAGATCTACATGGAGAATTAATGTTTGGAGAAATCAAGAAAGGAGGGCCATAGGAGATAACAACAAATAATGATGTAATGAGCATTTTACCTACCATGCTAGTCCTCCTCTCCTGTCTTCCCACCAACCCCCAATTTAGACTCAAGTAAAAAGTAGTTTATGAAGAGAAAATGAATAGAAGAATCTCATCTCTAAATTTAATTAGATCATTTGAATATGCAAAAACTTCACCCTAAAACCAACACCAATCACACTCTATAATCCACTTGAGGTTTGATCTAAAGCTTATACATCATATCAAACTAATGCCGATTCAACATGGGACCCGATGAGGAAGAAAGAAACCATTAAAGCCGTCGAGAAAGAGAAAAAGAGAACTACACATACCAATCTGTGAAAGAAACTCGGAACAAAACAATAGTAGAGATTTAAAAGCAGAAAAGGAAACTTAATTCCAAAGCAAAGATTAATTACTCAAAAAAATCTCCAATCCGAGCAATAAATACTATGTAACTAGCTTCTTTATTAGGGCAATAAACCAAGCAATAAAATCCCAAATGACACTCAAATCTCCTCTGTGAACATAACAAATCACACAAACACAGTCTCTTTTGACCTCTCTCCACAAAATAACTCACTCCCCAGAAACCCAAATCCTCCAACATAAAAACTGCGAATCAATCAAATCTTTCAATCAGCAAGAATCTTTCAAAAACCAAACAAAAAAAAAAAATCAAGAAATCAAAAAAAGTGACTGACTTAGATAAGCCCTCTTCGAGTAGAGCCTGTTCTTCAGGAGTCCAATCCATGGAAATCGTTTGCTGATGCTGAAAAGTTGGTACCCCCCATTCTCCATGCACAGAGTTGCCATTGTAGGAGGAAGAAGCAGAGGCATGGCTCTGTTTATTAACCCCTTCTTTGTAAACCCCACTTGAGCTTGCCATCTAAACACAAACATGCACTGATAAATTGAGGTTTTAATCACCTGATCATCGATGGTGATGATTTTGGCGCTCAAGAAAAAGGGGGGAAATCGAAGTAAAAGCAGAGGGGAGAAGGCCCTTTTGAGGAGAAATCGAGGAATTGGAAACAGAGGAGAGATTGAGGCAGTGAAATTGAAGGGAGGGGCGGAAAAAGTAGGGAGGAATCTGAAGTGCACGTAGGAATGGAAAAAGAAGAAGGAAATAGTATACAAATGGGAGCAACTTTTTTGTGTGCCTATTTATATATTTTGGTTGCACGCGGCTGAATGAACCACCACCATCTCATATATCACCAACGACAAAAATTATTTCAGGTCATGTTTTAAAACTAAATAGAAAAAAAAATTAGAATTCTAATTATTTAGATGAATTCTTGTATTAAAGATTTTGGGCAAACACACTATTGTGTTAAAAAAATATTTATTTCAAGTTATAACTCAATTACTTTTAAGATTTAAAAATAGTTTTTCCTCTGAAATTTAATTTGAGTGGGCATTATATGTGTAATACACACGAAAATAAAATTTGTATAATAATTAAACTCAACTCAAATTATCAATAGATGTATAGTTTGAATTGAATTACAATAAAAATGATACACGTGAATTCTATTTTTCACATATAATATTTTGTCAATTAGTATAATATGTCAAATAAAGGATATTAGTTGGAATGATTTGAGTATTAATATTTGTAGAGCTCCAAAAATTCTCAATCATGAGAAGTTTTTGGTGGGATGGATGAGTAAGAACTAATTTTGTATAATCCATTAGAGTCAAAAGTTGTCATTTAAATTAGTCTTAGTCTGGTATGCACCAAGTATACCATATAATTCAAATTTATTTTTAAAAATATATACATGTTATTATTAAAAAAAAAAATCTTTAATAGTGTAATTTTTCAATAATATATAATTTATATAAATTTTCACTAATAAATGGTGTAACTTTTTAAAAATACACTACACAAAAAACTTACTCTTTAAATTAATATTTTCTCTATTATGTCATTTAATTTATATAATTAATTATTTTAATTAATAATAAATATTTTTAAATGGTATACATTATTAAATATATTGAGAGAATAAAATATTTTCAGCCATTTATCACTTTTTTAATATATATATATATATATATATATATTAGTACCACTCAATTATTTTAACAGAATTGCCCCATAAATGGGACTCTTTCCAATCATCCTGCCAATCCAGAGGGTTATTTAAAATTAAAAAAGAAAGTATTTAAGTGGCAATTTAAAAAATAAAAATGAAACAGAAATTGACCCACTTGACATTTTTTAAAGTATAACCTTTTTATACAAATTTTCCGTATAAAATAAAATATGGAGTTTTATATCAAAACTTTCTACTCTCATTGTCCCACACAAATATAGGTCTATAATTATTTGCAGGCAGATTAAAATTTTAAACTATTATAATTAAAATATCAAAAAAATCTTTTTTTTTTTCATTAATTATATCCACCCAATTATACTCCTTCCGCTTAATGCTCCAATATCATGAGAGAATTAGCCTCACTTAAAGTTTGAATATGTAGAAAAATATAAAATCAATTTATTTATTTAATTTTACTAATAATACTATTTTTCTCTTATTTTATCTATCTTAATAAAATAGATATCCAACTTTAAAAGATAATAAAATTAGTGTTCAAAAATTAAAAATTATTAAATATGGTAACTAGTCTATTTCATGGGATGGACGAAAATACAAAATAATTCTATTTATTTTGGGGGAGAGACTAGTATTTTACTAGTACTCTCTCCGTCCTGTAGAATTTTGCACTTTACGGGATGCACATTTTTTTAAGAAAAATGTGTTTTAAATTCAAAGTAATGGCATATAAAAAAATATGGGTATAAATTTATTAGTGTGCACGCAAATTAATATTTTTTTATTAGTATGCAAATTTGTATACAACTTCCAAATAAAAAAAATGGATAAATTCTTGTAAGACAACATGCGTGGGCCTAAGGATGGCAAATGAAGCAGGTCGGGGCGGATACTAGAAGATCCAAATCCGCTCCACTCTATATGCGGGTCAGATCGGATCGATCCGTTACGGATCACGGGGGGGGAGGGCAGATCGATCCATTCTAAATTAAAATTTTATAATATATAATATATTCTTACATATTTAAAGTAAATTTAAGGTCTTAATTAAAAAAATAAATTTATGATATTAAAAACATAATATACGAATTTATTTTTATCTTTAAATATGTTGATATCATTTAAAATTTATAGTTAAAACATCATAATATATTTCATATTATGTTTTATTAGTATATATTGATCTAAAATATATTTGTTAAATTAATTTATTCTTATTTATACTATATATATACTAATAAATAATAATTTTTTTTAATAAATACTATATATATTCAATTTTTAATAATATAAACGGGTCAAAATGGAGTGGGGCAGATAGAGGTGGCAAATGGGCCGGGCCGGGCCGGCCCGGCACTGGCCCACCGGGCTGATGGTATTTTACGGGCCGGGCTGGGCCGGGCCCGGTACCAATCGGGCCTAATTTTTATAGGCCCAGCCTGGCCCTATGCGGGCCACCGGGCCAAAATGGCCCGTTACTTAATAATTAAATTTGAAATATATTATTTATATTTATTATTTTTAACATGTAAAAATAATAAATATATTTTGATAGACACTAAATTATAATCCCAAAATATTTTTAATATTAATTTAAACATAAGGAAACACACACTCAAAGAATATATATATATAATTAATGAAACTAATCAATAAGATTCTAATTATATATATTATTAATGAACTTGAAAAATGAAAACACACACACGTTTAGAACCTGAAAACAAACAGGGAAACTAAACTCATTTTGGAAAATTCTAATTAATAAATATTAGTTTATTGAAACTCAATTCATTTTGGTTAAAAATCAAACATTAATAGAATTAAACTAAAAAAAAGTTAGAAATTATAATTAGGAATTTAGGGTTTGGGTAGTTTTTTGTTTTGAGCCTTTTGATTTGGTACATTGCAAATTTGCAACATCATAATTAAAAAAAAAAAACCGGGCCAATATTTTTTTCGGGCCAAGCCCGGCCCGGTTCATTTCGGGCCGCTTATTTTTGGGCCCGGCCTGGCCTGAAAGACGGGCCAACTGGGCCGGCCCATCGGGCCGGGCCCATTTTGCCACCTCTAGGGGCAGGTCGGGGCAGGGCGATAATAATATCCATACCCGCTCCGCCCCGCTGCGGATCATGGGGCGGGGCGATTCATACTGTGCGGGTTCAGATCGGAGCAGGTTGGGGCAGACCAAATTATCATCCCTACGTGGGCCATAAGCTTCATTTATAATCATTATGCACTCTATGCAGAGTGTGCAAGGGATGTGTAAGTGTAACTACACGATACACACACAAAATGTGAAAGTATTTGAGATTTTTGCACTTTTAGTCCCACATGGCATACTATTTATCTCATACGATTTTGTTTTTGTACTTATAGTCTCAAATTTTACAAAAGTTTGCACATTCGGTTCCAAAATTTGTAAATTTGGTTCCCAAAAATGTTACTCCCTCCGTCCCAAGACTATTTCCATAGTAGTCTTGGGCACGCGAACTAATAAAAAATGAGTATGTGAGTCTAAAGTTAAATAATAATTAAAATAAAAAATATATATTTTGTTGATTTTTGTGAGTGTAAAAAGTTTATTTTTTAGGTGTGTAAAAGTAGATTTGGGACGTCCAAATAAGGAAAGTGTAAAAGTAGTTTTGGGACGGAGTGAGTACAAATTTTGCAGATTTGATACCAAAATTTTGGGACAAAATCTGTAAATTTTGTAACATTTGGAACTATAAGTGCAAAAAAAAAAATTATGTATAATTAATACTCCCTCCGTCCCAAAACTACTTTCACGCTTTCCTTATTTGGACGTCTCAACTCTTCTTTCACACACCAAAAAAGGAAATTTTTCTCTCTCACAAAAGTCAACAAAATACACTTTTTTTTATTTTATTATTTAACTTTACACTCATATATTTACTTTTCCTTAGTTCGCGTGCCCGGAGCTACTATAAAAGTAGTTCCGGGACAGAGGTAGTAGTAAAATATCTGAAATCAATTTTAAAATAATACACGTGTCCGTGGAATCAAAAGTGCTAAAATTTCTAAAGTATTTTGTTGTTTTCCAATAGGAATTTGACAGTGGATAGTTGAAATATGTGTGGGGGTGAGAGAAGGGGAAAAAGATACTTCCTTTTAGGCAAAAGGCAAGTGGGGGGTGACGCATTGCCAGCATCTTTCTTCATTTTAAAAGGATTTTGGACCTTCTTTATTAATACTCTTTCTCTCTCTCTCTCTCTATATCTCTATGGCAATTGGCTGAGCCAAAAGGGTTTCACTTTAAAGTCTCGTCTGCAATGCATTTCACTTTAAATATAATTTATGTGATTCAAAACTTGACATTTTTACAGTATTAATTTGTAATGATATCAACATCATTGGCCTTTTGATTAATTCTCATCTAAATTTCTTTTTTTCTTACAACTTAATTGGATCCATAGCTTCTGCTTTGAAGTGAGCGCTCCTCAGACATTCACATGCTCATTTGATTTTGACTGCTTTATTATTATTATTTTTTTAAGCTGATTTTAAATGCATCTGATGGTAGGAAAATTATAAAATAGTTTAAAAAATACTTATTAATCATAAATTATTTTTGTGTAAATAAAAAGTATATTTCTATGCAGAAAAAAATTATGGTATTTAGCCAATTTGTAAATAGAAATAATTTAAGATTGATATATTTTTAAAGCATTATTTTTAAATTGGTACAATATTTTTGCATAATAGAGTAAATATGAGTTGAATAATAGAGTTTTTTTTTCCATATTGTAACAATTTAAAAAATAATTTTTTAAAATGTGTTATTTTGTAACTGTCTTTTGTAAATATAATTACTTTTTTTAATTAATATGTAAATGTCCCTAAAATTAATACTCTTTCCATTAGTGCAGAGTATAATAAAATAATAAATGTGATACAAATGATGCAATAGAAAGAGAGAGAAGAAAGAAAATTCAAACGGTTATGATAGAAACTAAGCGGTTTTATGTGTAAATAAGAATGAGTGATTGGAATAGATAGTAAAAATAGTTTAATTGAAATATAAAGAGAAACTTGTATGTATAGTCGAACCAAAATTAAAAAATTGTATCGGGAGAAAAGGAGCACCTTATAAGACATTATGAGATTTATTAAATAAAAAAATAAAAAAAGATGATATGATTTTACAATTTTTTTCAAAATAAAAAGAAAGAACCTTTTAACAAAAAATGTTATTGAGTAAGTCTCTTGTGCACCAATTACACCGTGCAACTCAAGTTCATTTTTAAAAAGTTACACAATTTATTACTGAAAAGTTACACAAATTATTACTGAAAAGTTATACCATTAAAGATACATTTTTCAGTAATAACATGTGTAACTTTTCAATAGTATTTTGTATAACTTTTTAAAAATAATTAAACTTGAGTTGCACGGTGTAACTGGTGCATATACAAGACTACCCCCAATGTTATTATGTTGTACAAAGTAGTTAAACACCTTCTGTGGACGTATCTGATTTATAAGAAATAGATATTGGTTCACCTTGATTTGGTAACTAAAGATTTGTACTACATGTACGTGAGATTATAACCATATTAATTAATCAGATGATATACAAAGATATATATATATACATGCATGGAATAAGTTTAAGAATAGCGTTAACATCCCATCGAGTAATTAAGATTCGATTGAAGACAAACGAATAACTTGGAACGTAATAGTTCGAAGCTAGGTTTAGGCAGGCTCTTCGTAAAAATATCAACAATTTGTAACTCAAAAGACACAGATTTTGTGGACAAACGTCTTACACAGACTAATTTTGTCGTCGCAATTGCATGATCCGACCATAATACATCTTGGGCTGCAATAGGAAGAACTCAATTCTCATACTCACGCCAAGATCGTGCTAAGTAGATTGTTTCTTCGCACTTCACGAAATTAATTTTCTGCCTGAAAAAATTGAATGTCCATGTGTGGAGTGACGAGTCTCAATGTACTATGTCCAGTCTGCATCAGAGTAAGCAACAACTAATGGCGCAGATTCAAGATCAGATAATATTAGTCATTTTCACCGAATAATATTAGTTATGTTTATTAAATAATTCAACGTTAATAATTACTTATATATGTTGGATAGTATTAGTTATACACTAATTGTATAGCACTACATGTATTATATTATTAATAAAATAATAATTTATTGGACAAATAAAAAAATCTTCCAAGGTACTTTATGTGGTAAAGTATCCACATTCCACTGTGAAGGTGGGGGTTGCAATAATTGATCAAATTAAGGCATAATTCCTTGAAATGCAAGGTTTTGGATTGGAAGGTAAGATGCACATGTGATGATCACTTTCCAATATTCATGCTATGATAGTGATTCTACTATACAATATATACATGGTAAGTAGTTAAATTTTTAAAAACAATTATTTTAATCAGTAATCGATAATATTCTAAGAGATAATAAAATTAAACTTAAAAATTCAAGTGCATAGCATGCACATGGTGCATAAATTATTTATGAGACTAAATTGAAATATTACATAATTATGGAATCAAATCAAAAAAGTAAAAAAGTTATGGAACGATTTTAGTATTAATCCCGTTCAAGGGTAATGTCCCTAATTTTTACAGTTTATGTTTAGTTTGAATTTTGAACCTGTTTTGAGGCTTGTATTATTAGGAATTTAAAAATAGTCTTATTATTTAACTTAAGTCATCATGTATTTTAAAATTCAATCTGATCAGCATAATAGTATTATGGTTCATACATCACCTCGTAGACATAGTTAATTAACACAATGTTAATATACTGCATATATTTGTATCGTTTATTTTCTTGTTTAAATTTGTTTTTTGTTTTCTATTTTAATAAATTTTTTATCAAGCCAATATAATCAAATTGCTTGATTTTTTTTTTTTACTTTTAATGTGTGGTAAAAAGACAACACTTCTGTTCTCTTTTTTTTTTTTTTAATATATACCAATTTGAAAACAGTACTTTAAAATATACCATTTTGTTATTGCCCCTTGAATATACTCAAGTTTTAGGTGATAAAACATATAAATTACATATATTTAATTTATAAAATTTTATACATATATAAATATTTAAAGTATTATATATAATAAAATATAAATAAATATATTTGTAATGAATCACACCCTAATTTTTTTCAAAAACTCATATTTTGTATATATCGTATCGCCCTACACGTATATTTTCACCAGGTTTTCAGTATAGATAGATATTTTTCAGTAATAATAAGATAATTTTCAAAGTTATACTTAAATTATTATGTGGATTTGATGTATAATAAATATATTCCTCTGTTATAATTATGTCGACGCCCCACTAAGTAACTATTGTGTGGAATTAATGGATTTTCTTGGGGCAATAAATTGAGAAGCCAAATTTACATGATCTAGTGGATTAGAATCAATTCTTACTTTCATAATAATAAAGTTGTTTGACGAATGACACTCGACACGTTTTATTCTTTAATGCATTTTTATTCAATACTTCCTTAAATGCATTTGACTCTCTATATACTTTATTTTTATTGTAGATATCATGCATGCATACGCTACTTAATATATATATATATATATATATAGATAAATGATGCTACATATGTCTCAAAAGAAAGTTACCTATCATTTTTAAACACATAGATTAAGGGATAATATAAAACTATGAAAGTGATACAAGTGATGTAATTGAAAAAATAGAACCTTTTAATATAATTTGATATTAAGTGTTATTTAATTTAAATAAAAATAAAATGTAAGGATAAATATTGAGGAACAATTTAACAAAAATGCAATGCAAAGTTTTCTGACCAAAAATGGGGAAATCAGAAGCGTTCTTAATTTGAGGCAATGGGAATATGTAATTAGTTTTATAAAATTAATTGTAATGCAAACATGGGCGGAAGCAGGATTTTAATCCAGCCGAGGCACACATAATATATGTAAAAAGAATTTATAATTAATCAAATTTTGAATTACAATTGACCACGACGGTTTGTCATGCTTTGGAAGTTTGGATCTATGAATGATAATTTCATTAGATACATAATTGAACACTTCATTCTCAATATACACCACTAAATTATCATTCATT
This sequence comes from Prunella vulgaris, assembly GCA_026898435.1. Lineage (NCBI taxonomy): Eukaryota > Viridiplantae > Streptophyta > Magnoliopsida > Lamiales > Lamiaceae > Prunella > Prunella vulgaris. Next base: position 244,824 of record JAPKLY010000538.1, read on the forward strand.
ATATCATTACTCATTCAGTTGCGAAGCCAATTCTTAGCTGAAAATGTTTTTTCCATTGTTGTAGCAGCTGGCAAAATAAGGCTAATGTTATAAGCTTGTAAACTAATGGGCATGCTTCATATCTTTTAGTTCGAACTGTTATTTGAGATACTTCGTCAAGACCTTTTACATTCGAAGTATTAACATTTGAAGACATATTCATAATAAAATTCTCAAGTTGGTTAGACAATATCAATATCTCAGCACCTTGAAACGCATTTGGATGAAATTTTGATAAATGGACTAACTTCTCTAAGTTGATAGTTTCAAAAGAGTTGAACGGATTCAAACAAGCACACAAAGCAACAAGTCAAAAATTATGTCATTTAATTGACCATTTAGCTCATATAACTGCACAACAATGATAAGGAACTCCACACAATATCGGTGAGAGATTTGAGACTATCAAGCGTGACTGCGTGAATTATGTTTGTTTTAGAATAGGGATGGGAATAGGTGAGGCCAGGATAAGCCTCTCACAAAAAAGTCTGGGCTTGGTTTACTATTAATGGGCCTAACTCTGGCATGTTATCTATGAAATATTTTTTAGTGAGGAACACTCACGTGAAACGTTTCACAGTGTGAAACGATACTATATTTTTAAATGGGTCATATTCATACCCATATTTTTTTAAAGTGTCTCTCCAACTCAGCGCAACCATGGAACTAAAAAAATGAAATTCACGTTCTCACAGTAGTCGCATGAGTCGATAACCAAAATATCAAAATAACCTACTACTATTCTACCTATTCTACAACTGCTGAAAAAAAAAAAAAAAAAACCCAAACCAATAACCACCCTGGTGCTGCGTATATATCCCCTTTCATAACCAAAAATCAATTCTTGTAACTCCCCCATAATGAATACTACTTTCTTTTCTTTCATAACTAATTTTTTTGCAAATAGTAACACAAAAAATATGTGTTACTCAATGTATAAATATATGTTACTAAATGAACATATCTATGTTACTATTCAAACCGTGTTACTAAATGAACATATACATGTTACTTTATTAATATATGTATGTTATTATATAAAAGACTTTGTGTTACTTTTTAAAAATAGTTAAAAATATGTTACAAAATTTAATATATATGCATAATTAAAAGAACAACACATTGGAAAAACATTACAAAAATATGTGTTACTCAATGTATAAATATATGTTACTAAATGAAAATATTTATGTTACTATTCAAATTGTGTTACTAAATGAACATATACATGTTACTATTAATATATGTTACTTTATTAACATATGTATGTTACTCCTTCCGTCCCAGAGGTGTTTTCACCTCTGGAATGGCACAACTTTTAAGAAAAATTGAGTGTTGTGTAAAGTTATATTATTAAAATAATGAGATTAGTTGGATTGTGAGGATAAAGTTAAAGTAATAGTTTCCATTTAAGGGTGTGAAAACAATTGTGGGACGGACGAAAAAAAAAAGTGTGAAAACAATTATGGGACGGAGGAAGTATTATATAAAAGACTTGGTGTTACAATTAGATTAAATGTTTTTTTCTTTACATATATTCATTTGTTTTTGTAGAAATAACATTTTTTCATACAAATTAATAATAAATGTGTGTTGCTACAAAAAATATTATTTTTTTTCATAAATACTTATGAGAAAATAATATATTTTCTTATAGTAACACACATATTGCTTTTGTGTTATATGAAAAATTATTTATTATATAAAAACAAATAAATATATATAAGAACAACATTTCATAAGATTGTAACACACATTTGCTAAGATTGTAACACACATTTGCTCTAATAGTAACATATATTTGTTCCCCCAATGTGTGTTACAATATGGGCAAATGTGTGTTACAATATGGGTAAATACGTGTTACAGTATGTGTTTTTTAATTTAATCATCATTCCTCTAAATCTAGGTATATTGATTCATATATTAATACACTTTTTTACTATTTTATATGTTTTATTATATAAAAAATAATTATTTCTATACAAATAAATAAATATTTATGAAAAACCAATAGGTTTTCTTATAGTAACACACATGATTTTTCTCTTATATTATGTTAAAACTATTTATTCTATAAAAACAAATTAATATATGCAAAATAACAACTTTTTATAAGATTGTAACACACATTTGCTATAATAGTAACATATATTTGCTCCCCAATTTGTGTTGCTATTTGGGCAAATACGTGTTACAATAGGATAAAATGTATTTCTTATTTAAAATTAATTTCTTATTTATTTATTTTTATTATTTATAATATATTCTCTAATTAAATAACAATAAAAAATTTATGTATGAAAAAAATAAAAATTGTGAATTAATTAATAAATCTCCTCACAGCCTGTGATCCATGATGTTTGTGTGGACATGTTATAATTAAATAATAAAAAAAAAACACATTCTTGGCTTGGTATGGGTTGCGCCATTAAAAATTATGCAATGGAAGTCTCGTCCGGGTTGCGCATACCCGCGAGATTTTGACATGGATATGGGTCATACCTAGAGCTGGCAATTCCGGCCCGGCCTACCCGACGTATGGGCTGGGCTGGGCCGAAAAAATTTGGGCCGTTTTGGCCCGGCCCATTTGGCCCGGCGGGCCAAATGGGCTTGTCCCGGTGGGCCGCGGGATGGCCCATTTAGCCCGGTGAAATAAATTTTATTTTAAAATAATATAATTAATAATAATATAATTAAATTTATTTTAAAATAATAGAATTAAAAATAATGGATTCTAAGACTTTTGAGCTTTGGAGTGTACTGTTTTCATTTTTCAATACACCTCATAATTCAACAAACCCTAGTTTCCTAATTTTCAATAGTGGAACACACGACTCCCCCTCTTCTCTACTTATGAACTGCTTTTATTATATTTGGACACCATGACTATGAGTAATGATCTTTATTTCTTTTTTAATTTATGTTTGAATTTGTGGTTTTAGTTCTATTTTATGTTTGTGTTGTTGGTTTGTGGATTGTAAAAGTATAAGTTAACAGTGATTATAGTATAATTTTTAAAATTATTGTTTTAAAAAAAAAGGGCCGGGCTGGCCCGTGGGCTAGATTGGGCTGGGCTGGGCTGGGCTCAATTTTTATAGGCACGAGTGAAAAATGGGCCGGCCCGGCCCGGCCCGTGAACATCAGTTGGCCCGGTGGGCTGGGTTGGGCCAGCCCGGCCCAGCCCGTTTGCCAGCTCTGGTCATACCCATTTAATAATATGGTATCGTTTCACAACGTGAAACGTTTCATATAAGTTTTTGTGTTTTTTAGTAGGCTCGGCCTGAAAGCCTTTTAAAGGCTCACCTAATAAAAAAATTCATAACTTTTTAATCATTATGAAAATTTTAAAACTATACCCATAAAATTAACAAATATTTTAATAACACCAATAATAATATTAAATATTTTATCTAATCACAAATAACATCGTTAATGCTTACATCAACTCACTAAAAAAACAATAACAAAATCATAAAGTAGTTCAAAAAATCAATACTTAAATGATAAATATTCTTTCCAATTTTCTTCAACTACTTATAAAGAAAAATAAAATCACAAAAAGAAAAATAAATATTCCCTCATATTTTCTTCAACTTACTACCTTCTGTGGCCACTGACCATGTTCCATTAGAGCATCTATATATTAATTAATAAAAAAATAATAAATTATATCTTATAAATTAATATCTTAATTATATATTTATATATTATATATAATTAAATAGACAGACCTGTTGGGCTTAAAAAGCTTTTAAAAAGCTCGGATCTGACCTATTTAACTAAATAAGCTTTTGAAAAGGCCTGAACTTGGCTTATTTATTAAATAGGCCGAGCCTAACAAGGCTTTTAGTAGGCCGGACCGTAGGCGCTTATCGGGTAGCCTGGCCACCCCTATTTTAGGGGAACTGAAAATCCTAATTTTAATTTTATGTGTAATTTGCTAATTTTTTATTTTTTGAGGGTATATATGGTACTTCATACATAAAATTCAGGTGAGGCACTTGTCCCACCTTACCCCAATGTATGTCCGCCCCTTTATGCAAACGATTATGCATAAGTGATAAACACTTATACAGGAGACTACTGATTCATAATATTTATATGATTCATAAATTTATGGAGCTCTGATTTTATATATAAAACTGTTCCGTGTAAAGCCTCATGTCATTGTCATATATTTTGTAAAAATAATAGTACTCCCTCCGTCCCGCCATAAGTTGCTCGTTGTTTTTTGGCATACGAATTAAGGTAAAAGTGAAAAAATATAAGTGATTTGATGGAAAAAGTGAAAAAGTATAAGTGATGTGATGGAAAAAAGTGAAAATGTAATGAAAATAATATAAAAAATATTAAAAATAATAATAAAGAAGTAAATAGTAATTTTCAAAAAATGTAAAAAAAAAAAAAACAAATGAACAACATATAGTAGGACGGACGAAAATGATAACATGAGCAACTTATAGTGGGACGGAGGGAGTATAAAATTTAATTATAAAATTGTTTAAATTAATAATAGAATAATATGTACTAGACGAAACTAAATAGATTGTGTACTCCCTTTGTCGAGAGGAATCTTATATATCATACTCATGGAATAATTTTGGTTGGTAAAATGAGAATAGTTAGTCTGCCAAATTATAATCAATTGAGGCCAAATCAATTTAAATTGAAATAATTGTGGTTTGATTAGGCTGAAATTTAGGGCAACATGTTCTAAAGCAGGCTAAATTTAAGTTGAATTCAGACACGATTTGAATTGATTTGACTAAATTTGTGAACTTTTAAGTTATTGTCATTCAATTACCAATCCAAAAATATAATCATTATTTTTTGTTAGTCTAAAAAATTATTCTACTTATAAAATTATTCCCTATACATGGGAGTAATATTAAATACATTCTTCAAAACATTGACATGTACCATACGTCTCAAATGGAAAAAGACAAAAAAAGTACTACCTCCGTCTGGAAAGTTTGCGGTACTTTTTTGGACGCGGGTTTTAAAAAAAAATATAATGAGTAGAATGTGTATGGTGGAGATTTAAAGGAATATTTCCATTTTGGGAGTATGCAAACTTTTGTGCGACAAACTAATAAAAAAAGTATGCAAACCTTTGTGGGACGAATGTAGTATTAATTAATTTAGTTTTTCTAGATGTGCCCGAATATAATTGTTCATATATATATATATTCTCTGGATACAATTCTTTTGGATTAGTTCTTTTATTTTTGTGTAATTGTGATATTTTATTATATTAATAATAGCAATTAATTGTTGTTAATAATATGATACAACTGGCAAACCTTAATTCGTTAAGTTATATATATATATGCACAAGTGAGACCCACTGCACAAAATGTTGAAGAAAGTTTTATTTTATAACATAATGTATTCTGTATATGTATATTAATTCGTGCATTGTAGTATAACTTTACTATAATAAAAATATTTAAAAATAATATATAACATATCTTTTATGTCTATGATTTTTAATATTTCAAAATAATCAAATCAGGTGGTTTAGCTCATCTGGTCAACGGCTACACACGGCCAAAATGTCTTCTACTTTTTCTTAGTTAGTAGGGTGAAATATTTATCCCGTCAATGAGAGGACTTCCTAATTAATTAAATAGACAATCATATATAGTATATTTTTCTACATTAAAAACCTTATGGCCATCTAATTATTTTTTTTCTACATATCTTGATGGGCAACTCGGATATGTCGCATTATTTTTGGTGTATTTGGTTAAGTATGCACGTGATTTTTGGAATCTTGAATCTTATAAAAGTCTTCATCAATAATATTTATTTTCATCATATAATATAATATATATAAATGGGTAGATCTAAACGTTGAGTTTCTTGGGAATATCAATTCTACAATTAATGAATTTAATAAATTGAAAATGGGAGGAGGAGGACGTAGCCACATCATGCTGCGTGTCGTCTTAATGATGTCACTATAAACAAATTCAATCTCTTATACCAATTCCGTCCACGAAATTTATGCTCACATTTTTGCACGTGATTTAATGCAATATGTCGGAGGGTATTACGAGATATTGTGAGGTCCGTTTTGAATAAAAAGAATATTTATAAAAAGTATATCATATGTACTTTCCATAAATACTTTCTTTACTCAAAACGGACCTCACAATATCCACCTTCCGACGTATTGCATTAAACCACGTGCAAAAATATGAGCATAAATTTCGTGGACGGAGGGAATATGCTGTTTTCATATACAAGTATTGGAGGTTTGGACAATGTTCTAAAAATTGTTTAGTCTTGGTTGGACTACTAGATTCTGGCGATTAGAAAAATTAATTGGGATTAATTGAAAATATTTAAATGATAAATATAAATTAATTATTTAACAAATTAATATATATATATATATAATAAATATTAACACCTTCATCTTTCAATATTAAAATTATAAGTGATAGCAACTACTCCCTCCGTCCCAGAGGTGTTTTCACCTCTGGGATGGCACAACTTTTAAGAAAAGTTGAGTGTTGTGTAAAGTTATATTATTAAAATAATGAGATTAATTGGATTGTGAGAATAAAGTTAAAGTAATAGTTTCCATTTATAGGGTGTGAAAACAATTGTGGGATGGACGAAAAAGGAAAGTGTGAAAACAATTATGGGACGGAGGGAGTATGAAATTAAAAAATTTCATAAAGTCATAACTTAAAATTCAAAAGATAACTCATATTAATTCAAATTTCAAACTTTTAAGTTCTACATATTAAAAATGACAACACAGTAACTAAAGAGATTCTAAAAAATGACAACAATATTAAAATTTCTAAGTTAGAACAGTCAAGTCAACGCTTAAACGATCTTAAAAAGAAGAAACGAGTCTCATATAAAATAATCTAATTAATCGTCGTCTAATCGGCTCTAGGCGCTAACTACTATTCCTAAATCTTTTTAGGTTTTGGTATAATGGGTAAGCTAGCGATTAGTGAGTGACACATGTTCGATTTCCTTTGGGAATCAATTAAAGGAGTTATAAGTTGATTTGGAAAAAAAATCTTGGAGTAGTTGGGAACTTGGTGAACTAACTTCTAATGACTACTACCTCCGTCCATGAAAAATGTGCTCACATTTTTGCACGTGGATTAATGCAATATGTCGAGGGTATTACGGGACATATTGTGAGCTCCGTTTTGAATAAAGATAATAATATTTATGAAAAGTATATCAAAACGGACCTCACAATATCCCGTAATACCTTCCGACATATTGCATTAAACTACAGGCAAAAATGTGAACACATTTTTCGTGGACGGAGGGAGTAATATTTACTAACAAAATAAAAAATATATAAAAAATGAACGCTTAAATGGTTTTCTTATATAATTTCTTATAGGTTAATAGAAACGGGTATTTAAACAATATAAGCCAACCATGCATGTTTGTTTCTAAGTTAATAAAAGTCAATCTTTTTTCGTTTTAGCTATTAAAAGTCATTATTATTGACGAGTTAATTTTTTAAATATTAAAAAATAAGTATTATAAAGTAACATTCATAATTGACCAAATTAATAAGTGAATAAAATGTCTCTATCTTATTTGTTTATTTGGCCTATCCTTAAAGAATGTCCCTTTCCCTTTATTTATATGTCTTTGTGTTTTTGCTTTTGGAAATATTGTGTTTAGCACTTG
>JAPKLY010000538.1:263036-285861 GCA_026898435.1 Prunella vulgaris
TATACATATACATATACATATACATATACATATACATATACATATACATATACATATACATATACATATACATATACATATACATATACATATATATATATATAGAGAGAGAGAGAGAGCAATTTTCTTAAAAATTTACAGGTGTTACAATCTCCCCTACTTGATATTAGTTGGTCCTCAAAATTCAGAAGTTAATCTAATTAATAATGAATAACTAGTAAATATAACATTCAAAATAGACGCAATAAGATAAGGTACGTTCAACACACTTTTCTTAGGCAAGTCTACAAGAACGTAGACCCACTCTAAACAACTCTGGTCAAATCCAAAGTGGATGATGTAAAGATGCAAGACCAAAAGAGAGAACTAAGCTAAAATGGAAAAGTCCTACTAAAATACTGCAGTTTTGATCGAACAGAAGATCATTTTTTATATACCTTAAATGCATAGCATTTCTTTCCTTAACAAAAAATAAAATACACATACACATGCGGGCACAGCTCTTTTTAATAAGGATTAACATTGCAAAAGTTGAGCTGAAATTGAAAACGAACGAACATCATTGGAAATCAAAAACTATCCATAGAGAAACCAGATTGATTGCTTGTGAGCAAAACAAAGCACCTTAGTTTTAGACAGTTGCATGTCACATATTGAGTATTGACAGCCATTAACCGCAGAAATAGCTCACATTCAACCATGTTAATCATCAACACACGACTGGATCATGAATAACAATGAAAAGGTATAATGACACTGAGGATGGAATAAAAAATGCAATGCTTCTTCTTGAGTCGCATTTTTTCCCTTATAGAGATTTGAATCTCTAAAATAACAAGGACTTAACTGCCTCAACCATGCTATCAACCAATCATATCAGTCAAAGTCTAGGTAATTGTATCATGGTTAACCAATCGTCAGAAAATAGCACTATGCTCGCTTTAGCCCACAACACAACAGTTGCTTCAAGACCAAGAGAGTGGCTTAGTGTGTAACCCCAGATGTTAAACTAAAGCCTACTGTCATGTATTGACTTGTAGTATAATGGAAAAATAATAATGATGTATAATTTTAGGAACAGACCTCCCACATACAGAGAGCTTCATTGAAAGATAGTTCCCGGCGGAAAAGCACCAGCAGCATACGAAAAGCAAAGTGAAGGCTTTCAGCACCAATGTGGGACAAATGAGAAAACATCTCCTTGTCTGTAAGTTCTAAAATTTGCCAGAGCGCTTCCAACTGCTTCATGACACCTGTTGGCCCTTCCATCTTAAAATTTTCACGCTGAAATTCATTGATGTTAGCAAACTAACGAAAGCAGAAAGTGGCTAAAGGAATGAATTCAAAAATACGTACATACCATTCTCCTTAAAAGCATCTCAAAGCACCAAAAAGCATCAGCATCGTCATCAAAAAGAACCACAAAAGGGGATAGTAAATCACTCATGCCTGCAGATCAGCAATAACAACGTTCTGAATCTAATATAATGTTCATCACTAAACTTAATAACACAATGCGAAAATAAAAGATACAAGACCTTGGCAATATCCTGTTGCAGGATCAACCCATGCATAGACAGCAAGAATATCCGACATCCGGGCCAAATTTTTTTTGTCCTCGTAAAATTCAAGATGACTATCTGTTCTGACTACATCAACAACTGAAAAGCAAAATGACTTAATTTACCACCAGAAAATAGAGGGGATAATATCACTAGGTCCCTAAAAAATTTCTAGATTTGGTCGCCCTCTTTCATTCACAATCAAATTTGGTCCTGGACCTACACTTTTACTACCACAGTTTGTTCCTCCATTAGTTGACCGTCCCAAATAGTTTTCAAATAGTAACATTTAGCATCCTCCCCCTCCCCACCCCCCACCCCGGGGAAAAAAGTAAGGTGGGACCAAATGTGGAGTAAATGTGTACTTGCATGACGAAGTTTGATAGTGAGTGAAAGAGGGGGACCAAAACTGGAAAAATGTAAATTTTTAGGGATAAACAATGTTGGTTCATGGGTTACAGAAACTAGATTCCAAAAATATAAATGCATACAATACCTATTCGATGCAGTGTCCAAAGCCATTCAGATACTCTGTTTTCACTGGAAGATCCTGGGGCTGTTGTTGCATATTTCAATGGTGCTTCTGGTGCATCTAATATTCTAATTTCATGCATATCTGCTACACATTCCATATCACTTGACCGAGGAGACTTGTGCATCTCAGGAGGAATAGTTTCACTCTTTGAGTTAGTAAGTGATAGACCATTAGATGAGAAGCTTTTTGACTCCACAACAAGATCTGAATTATTGGTGATCTGAAAACTGTGCATACGCCCATCTTTGTATCTCAATTTACGCCGAGTCGAGTACTTCTCCTTGCGGGAAGTAACTACTTCTCTATCTTTGTTATTATCTTCAAACAAATTTGTAACAGGTAAAGCAGGGAAATCCAAATAACTTCCAGATTCATAATTTGACTCGTTTGCTCCATCAGCAGTTGGGGAGCTGCATTTGTACGAATCAGGAGAAGGCAGAAGGTCAGAGGAATCGTATGCTCCTCCCATGGTGCTTCCTCGTACACATAAAAGGTCACCATAATCACTAGAGCTTTCCTTTTGACTAGTAACAGATTTATCTGTACAGTTACTACTAATAACAAAACTGTCTTTTTTGTTGGAACTGGCTTCTGAAACTCGTGTACTTTGGACTTCAGCATCCTTTTTTCCATCTTCTTTGGAACTCATCCTCATGTCCATAACTTTAGACCCTACAACATAAGCCAGGGAACCAGTTCCTATACTTGAGTGCATCATTTGACATTCCTTCACAAGGTCCTTGTAACGTTCTCTGCAAAAGGTATGCTGGATATTACTTCAGAGTAACAGTGACTGGTATAAAGAGCTGAAAACAAAAAATTGACTGGGGCTAAAATTTGACTTCTAATTTGTTTAACTTTTTTGAAAGAATGTTTAAAGAGACCAGAACAGGCAATCATTATAGAGCTATGCGGCTACCATGTTAGATTTGTAATTCCCCGTACTACAGAAGATGGCTCTAAATGTTAGAGTTGTTAGGTAATGCATTCATCTTTACTTTCCACTAATATTTGATTTTACCGACAAGCTATGAACTACATGAAGAAGAAATGAGGGAATCGACAAAAGGTCGTTAAGTTTATTTGCAAGTGGAGCAGCAAATACATTAGATAAGAAGTGAATCGACTAAAGCAAGGAGAAGACAGGTCATTACCTCCTAGCCCTCCTTAATTGCCCTCGATATTCAGCAGTGCTGCTCAACGAATAACAGCCTAAAAGAAATTCCCAGACTTCAGCTCTTATGGATGGATCAACACCCTGAATTCAAAAGGGCCCTTTTAGAACTTAAGTTTAGGCTTTTCATTGGACCATGAATTAGCTCCCACCAAAAGCAGCCATAGACATCAAAAAGTGTGCAATTAACGACATGCTAATATTAACAAAACATTCCTATAGTACAAAGAATAAAAGATAGCCACAACAAAATTCGAGTCCAGAACAATATTCATGGTAAAATAACTGAGATGAAATAAGTGTAATGGATATTAAAATATTGGGTTCCATGTTACGAATAAGTTCTAATAATCCAAATTTCATTTGAATCCAGAGTAAATTGACTGTATAAATCTTAACGGTAGAACAATTTAACTTATGCATAGCAGATACTACATTCAAGCTTGGGCTCGGATCCGACAATTAGCATATATCTAGAACGGGTGCCATAGAAGGCTTAGAAACACTCCCAAAGGAACAATTGGTGTTAGCAGGATACTGGTTAATGGTTTTTTTTGAATCTATAGCTTGGACAGTTACAACCTTGCAAGCATTTTGCCTGGACTTCTTTTATGACTAAGAAAACAACACATACGAGTAGCATTAGATGAGTTTAAGGTTTGTGGATAATGTAGCAGATGTCTTCTTACTTTTCAAATTTTGATAAATTAAATGGCTTTACTCATTTGAAACTTGGACACCCATGATTTGATACCAACTTATGTATCTAATTCTGCACTTATTCATTATAGACATTAAACTTTTGGACTTCAAAGAGGTATTCATGCTGGCTTAAAATAGATGATAACAATTCACACGAACAATTTGTCAACCTATCAACAAACTCATTGATACATGAGATAGTTTTAAAAGAAACTAATCCGACACATACACATTGAGTCTTGACAAATATATTGTATCTTTAACCAGTCCACAGTCTAAAATAAAGTACAGATGCATAGAGGAAATATATGAAGCACAATCAAGTGTCATACGCTAACTACTAAATTACACTTGTAGTACGGTTCTATACAACTATTTCCTCACTTAACGCAGTCTACTGAATAGCACTCATCAAGCAGCTAAGCTGCGCCATTTAAAAGGCAATAAAAAGGTGCAAGTGTAACATAAATTTCTAGTCAGAACTATATGCATACTTATCAGGCTGTCACTTAATCCAATAATATTGAACTAAAATCAATCACTACGTGCAAAAGCCATTGATATATGAATATATCTTTAGGTTTACATAAAATAATATAACGTAGAATAAGCTTAAGATATTATATTAGACTAAGAGACTGAAGCAATAATGAGATAAACCCTAAGTTCACGTTCATTACAAGTCTCAACTCCGGCAAGACAGCAAGTGTAAACAATGATAGATAGAAACCTGCTGTAAATACATACCCCCAGAATAATCAACTTCAGCACTTTCCGGAAGCCAAAAACCTTTCCATCACTATCAAAGGTCGACTGCCACTTATCAGGCTTAAGCATTTTTCCTATCTGTATGATTCCAAAAATCAGAATAGGAAAAGTCCTATATAAATATGATAAACAATCTTCAAAATACACTCTACTACCACACCAAAAAACGAAATTTCAACATTCCCAATTGGCCGCCAAAGTCATAACATGATAAACAAATGTATTTTGTGAATTAAACAGTATTTACTGTTTATCATTTACATTATCAATCAGCCACTTACCTTGTGAGAGTTCCCAATCTGAACAGTAACTCTGGGAGGATCAGCACACAATGGGATTACAGAAATAACATACTCGAAACAGTAGACCATTCTCCCCTCAAGACATTTCGCACAAATTAAAGGAGAATAGAGAGCATGCAGAACACAATTCTAAATAAAATTACTCTTGCCTAAGTGAGAACACAATAGCTCAAGCCATATTCATCACCGATCATTTTCAAATTTAAGTTTTAAGAACAAAACTCTCAGATTATTCAGCTATACGGCCTTTTTCTATAAGAGAAATTTCAAAATATAAATTGATTAGAAGTCAAACAATTGAGGGTGTACGAAAATTCCTTCCTTAACCTTGTTGTCAAATGCATACAGTTCTTTGTGTGTGTGTGTTAATGTGTGTCTGTATAGGCATGATCCGGATTATTTTTCCTGTCTTAAAAATTATATTCCAACTGCACAAGCAGAAACAGGAACAAAAACGTGCAACACGCATAAAAGACAGAAGAACCCAAATAGTTATTCAAACCAAAAAATCGCATGCCTACTGCAATAAGACCCTTACAAATATCCTTGCACCCTGCAGCAATATGTTCCCAGAAAAATGAATGCAAAGACAATAGCCACTACAATAACATTAGCTTCTAGACAGATCTAATACCATAATCCACCAAGAAGTGACACAAGAGACCTCATATCTTAGTTTTTTATACAACACAATCCATTCACAGCATGAAGTTAAAAGACACAAGATGACCTTCAACATTCCATAGTTCGCATGTTTATAGAATTTCAGGAAAACTAGAAATCGGTGATCAATCGAACTAATAAATAAAGACACCTAAAAAAGTATTAACACCACAGAAGATTGTCGAATAAAATATAACAGGAAGAGAAGTATTGAGATTCTTACAGCTGATACAACCTTTATGGGTGATTGATGAAGACAAGGCTCCCCAATATCGCGAACAATCGAACTCACTTTTAGAAAATTCACTGGACTTCCCTTTACACATTTCCATTGCTTTCCGTCCCCGTCAAAAGACATCACCTAAACCCCACTCCTCTATGTCTGTAATTACCAAATCTTCAGCTACTCAACCTCTATAACGCGTCCCAATCATCAACTATCCATCATCAAATTCATAAGATACATGAGAACCATAAAATATCATAAACAAACTAACAATCAGAAATTCAGAAAAACGATTAAAAACTCATTATTCACAGAAGAATCAGATGTAAATATTCAATAGTCAATCGCGAATTACGTTTAGGTAATTAAAAAAACTGAAACAAAACAAAAACAGGACTCCCCGATCAGACTAAACTGCGTCCCAACAGTAAAATCAGATCTAGTTTCACGAAAAGAAACAAAGAAGGATAGTGACAAACTACACACATTCACAACAATCTTAACAAAAAAATGATATAATAGATTGTTTCACCGCTTGCAGAAACAATAATCTCAACAGGAATTGGAGTCGCGCAAGTAGATATGATCAGAGGATTGATGAAGGAGAGAGGGTAGAGAAAGGAAATGAGAATGCACCTGAAGGGCAAAATGAGAAGACTGAATAATCTCTGACCAACAGAGATCGAAGAAGGGCGTGTATGACCAGATACGCCATTAACGCACAAAGATAGTTTCTTTTTCTTCTCCTTTTCTTTTTTTACTTTTTTTTTTAATTAAGAAACAAATTTGGAATTTTAATTTTGTAAATGGAATTTGGGTGGGTGTTAGTCTAGAGAGGTGGTTTGGTTACTTTGGTATAGTATATGGTAAAATACCGAAACACCCTATTCAAAATTTCTGTATATGAAAATTTATACAATATACAGAAGGATATTATGAGGTATTGTGAGGTATCTTTATAAATTTAAAAAGCTTTGATCTTGTATGCATCAGGTGTACCGTGCAACTCAAGTGTATTTTTGAAAAGTTACATAAAATAATACTGAAAAGTTACACAAGTAATAATTTTTCAGTAATAACTTGTGTAACTTTTCAGTATTATTTTGTGTAACTTTTTAAAAATACACATAAATTGCATGGTGTAACTGGTGCACAAGAAACTTACTCATTTAAAAATTGTATATTAAATGTATACGCATGCATATTTTTTATATGGATTAGTCTTGTATGCACCAGTTACACGGTGCAACTCAAGTTCATTTTTTAAAAGTTAAATAGTTTATAACTGAAAAGTTAAACAGTTTATTACTGAAAAGTTAAACTATAAAATATACACTTTTCAGTAATAAACTGTTTAACTTTTTAGTTATAAACTGTTTAACTTTTTAAAAATGAACTAGAGTTGCACCGTGTAACTGGTGCACTCTTTTTATATACTATAATTTTTAAATTTATAAACTGACCTTATAATACTCTATAATATCCTCTGTTATTTTATGTTAAACCACGTGAAAAAAAATAAGATTATTTATTATAGACTGAGGGAGTATTAAACTAAAAACATGCCATGTATATTGTACCATATCGAAAAATTTAATATGCATTGTTATATACTAAAAATTTGTTATATTGTTTCATGTGAAATAATTGATATACTATATCATATCTAAAATTTCATCGTATACTGTTATCTATCAAAAATTTATCATGTCTTTTATGCCAAAACTTAGTATATATCGTTTTATATCAAAATTAATAAAAAAAAATTCTAAACTTTAGTTAAGTGAAAATATATAATTAACATTACTAACATAGTAAAATTATTAAGTTAAATTTTGATATATAATTTCGGTACTATATATACCAAAATACTGAATATTTCTCAGTATTTTGGATATTGAAATATTGGGGTATACATATTTTTATATTGTTACCATATCAAAATATTACGGTGTGATATCATATTGTTCCGAAATTCTGGTCAACTGAATTTTTCGACAAATTTTATTTTTAAGTTCGATAAGCACGGTATATCAAAGTTTTTGATATTTTACCTGCCTTTAGGTGTGATGAACTCAATAATACTAGAGTAAGTTATATACAAAAATACTAATTTTGAATATTATAAATTATCATCAAATTTTTTATACATTTACTTAAATAGTTGATACTCTTTTTCCTGGATTAAGTCAGTCTTTAAACCCTATATCGAGTTCAAAAAGTAATTGATACTCTTAATTAAATATTTAAGTATTTTATATATTTTTTAAAGAATTGATATTTTAAATTTAATATATTATTGTGTCTTTTATATTAAATATGAATATTTAAATAATTAAAAAATTTATTATTAATAATATTTTTGACAAAAATATGATACCTATTTAAAACTTTGGTTCAAACATTTGATACTTTAGATTTTTTAAATAATTTTATGATTAATTTATCATTAAACTTTTTTCATAATAATAGTAATAACAATATAATATATTAATGATAACAATAATATGACAAAATTAATAACATAATATATAATACAATTACAATAATATGGCAAGTTCGTAACACAATATATGTCATCATATGACAAAGTTAATAATAATAGGGTTCAAATAAATATTATATTTATAAATTAATTTACAATATTTACATGTGAGTAAGTCTCATGTGCACCAGTTACACCGTGCAATTTAAGTGTATTTTTAAAAAGTTACACAATTTATTATTGAAAAATTGCACAAATTATTACTGAAAAGTTACACTATGAAAGATACATTTTTCAGTAATAACATGTGTAACTTTTCAATAGTATTTTGTGTAACTTTTAAAAAATTAATTTGAATTGCACCGTGTAACTGGTGCATGCAAGACTAATCCAAATTTTGGTTAAAAAAGTAATTATTTATAACTTGGTTAATATTATATAATATAATATAATAATATTGCAAAGTATCCCATCATGTGCAAATGCAATGCATGAGTTTTGCAAATTTGGTCAATCTTTTCTTTTAAAGAAACTCCAATTTCACACATTTAAGTTGTTACAATGGTACTAAATGAGTATCTTTTGAGACGTTTAAAATCAAGTAATTAATTGTTTCAATCAAGATTGAACGTTGAAGTAATTAAATACATTCTAATTGAATTAATGTATATGTAGTATGCATAATTAACAGATTTTTTAATGAAATATTTAGTTTGAATTTTGTCTTCCCAAAATAAATTAAACAAGATGTGGACAGACCTTATATATTATTGGCTTAGTCTCATATGCACCTGGTGCACGGTGCAATTCCAGTTCATTTTCAAAAAGTTATACAAAATACTACTGAAAAGTTACACATATTAATATTAAAAAGTATCTTTAATATTGTAACTTTTTAATAATAATTTGTGTAACTTTTCAGTAATATGTCGTTTTTTAAAAATACACTTGAGCTGGTGCACAAGAGACTTAGTCTATATTATTTCAAATGAAGTTACAAGGATAGTTTATCATACACTTTATATTGTGCATGCATCTTAAGATACTAGAACTATCAACAATTATTTTAATAAATATTTAAATTATTTTTTATTTTTTAAAATTCTTAAAATATTATTTTTTATTTTTTCTTTAAAAAAATTTAAATGAGTATGAATAGTTTCTACTATATTCTTGTTTTGTTTAAAAGGACGGGTAAAAAAAGAGTAATTCATATATAGGTTCAAAAAAGTTACTATATTTACAAATATGTGCTGTGCAGAAAAAAATTGTGTTTTTGTGTAGAAAAAAATTATACTTTTATGCAAATATTGTGAATCTATTTGTAAATATAGTGATTTTTTGAATTTATATGTAAATCACACTAAAAAAATTGAAGGATTATTCAAAGCAATACACTCCTCCAAACGAAAATATTGATAATTTAATTATATGATTTCTTTTATTGCATTATGACTTTATTTTATAATATTCTTGTATAATAGACAATCGAAATTGAATGTACGTGGCAAATGTCTATGAGTAGTACAATTAAAAATAGTGGCTGGAAAATTATTTGGGGTTGGTTTATTGTTCATTGACTTATATATCTATCAAAAATTCAGGATACCTTATCAAGATTATCCTTTAGAAAACTACAAAAAGTTATTATAAATTCTTTTTTTTTTACTTGTTACGCCTTCTCACGTAGTTTTTCAGACGAGTTTGATCAATAAATATGTGTTCTTCTTTTCTATATTTCTCTATTATCCTACAACAATTAAAACTGCTTATTTTCATATCGAATTCCTTGTTTATTGAAAATTAGGCAAATTTTTATATAAAATGAATAATGAAAATACTTGATCTTTTTTATAAAAATTAAAATATCAAATAAATGATCAACGCTATTAATAATCTCACTTTAATTAGCATGAACATGGTTTGTGGTATTTCAGGAATATCCATTTTAATTTTTACTATTCAAAATATTCATATTTAGGGGGTGTATTGGATTAGGATTTTAAAAGACTTTTTTAGCTGAAAAAAAATCCTGCAGATTTTAAAGATTTTGTAGGATTTTGGTGACTTTTAAGATTTTGCAGGATTTTGTAAGACTTTTAAAATAAGGATTTTAATGGATTCTATAGGACTTTGTAGACTTTGCAGAATTTCATGGATTTGTGACATACAATAAAAATTCAAAATTTTTCATACCTTCAAATTAAAAAAAAAAAAAAAAGTTAAAGACAAAAAAAATCATAATATCATGTCCTTTTAAATAGCATTACTCCACATATTCATAGCTATACTAGTCCTCCAAACATTAACATCATGTCGTTCTTGCTCTTGAGTTTGAATGATAGGCTCAAAATCACGGTCTTCATTAACTGGTAATGTTGAAGATGAAGGTTCGTCCACCGATTCAATTGGAAATTCATCAGAATGACATTCTTTGCGAATAAAGTTATGTAGAGCTGCACATGCTAATATTATCAATATAAAAAAGTATCGAAATTGAATAATCAAAGCAACCAAAGTAAAATATAACAAAACTCAAATACCGTAAAAAAATATTATCAATATAAAAATATTACCTAATGACATATATAATATATAATATTAGTATTATAATAATACTATATAAAAATAAAGATTTATCTTGTATATAAGTTAGGATGAACAATATCGTTTTTTAATACTATTTAATGATTAATTATTAATTATTTTTATTTATTCTAGTATATATGTATATATAATATTATATTACTCTTCGTCACTGTAATTATTTTATCGTTGATGTTATAAATGTAGAGATGAAATTATAAGGTTAAAACTATTTTAGGTCTTAAAAATAAATAATTATATATAAATCAATTTGTGGATAAATAAAGTCATTAATTAAAAAAGTCCACCGAAATCCTAGAGGTTTTGATGGGATTGTTGGTATTTATAAAATACACTAAAGAATCCATCAAAATCCATCAAACCCAACAATCCTTTAAAATCCTTATATTTTTTAATACCAGTGGATTGTTTTTAAGTCTTTTAAAATCCTGATTGAATACCAGTGGATTGTTTTTAAGTCTTTTAAAATCCTGATTGAATACCAATGGATTATTTTTAAATCCTTTAAAATCCTGATTGAATACCAACAGACTTTTTTATAAGAAAAAAGTCCTTTAAAATCCCACGAAATCTTAAACGAATACACCCCCCTAAATTATACAACCCTGAACTGGGAAAAAAAATATATGAAAAAGGAGAGAAAAAGGACCTTGAATTGAGACATTTATAAAATGAAGATTTATACAGAAAGTTAACTTAAAATTTGGACTGCTATATAAAATTCTTCCTAAATTCTTATATTATACAGATCTAAATTAACTTTAATTTAGTCTATCTTGTTCTCCATATTTATTAGTTTATAGTCCTTCTGTCTCCTGTTACTTTTGGACACACAGATTAAATGAAAAAATATAAATGATGTGATAAAAAAGTGAAAGAATAATGAGATCGAATAACGTAAAAAGCACTGTTTTTGAAAACCGGTTGAACCGGTCCGGTTACCCTCTAAAAACCATTTTTACGGTTGAACCGGTTTGCTTTTATTTTTTTAAAAAAATTTCTAAATTTTTTATTAAATTAAATCGTGAGACATGTTCCAACCCCAAAATTAATTTATTCTACAATTTATATATTTTAAATTTTTATAATAATATTTTAATTTGAGATTTGGAAAAATTACAAAATGGTTTACAAAATTGACACAAATTACAAATAGGTTTATGTGCAGAAAAAAATATGCTTCTGTGCAGGAAAAAAATATACTTCTGTGCAGGAATTGTGAACCAATTTGTAAATATAACTACTTTTTTGAACCAATATGTAAGTGACCCTTGAGATTTTACTATACATGAGTTATAAAACATGTCATGGATTACAATTTGGTATTATAATTTGAGTTATTTTGAATATTTTGATGTTAGTTGTCTATGTATTATTAGTTTATTTGAATTATAACTTACTCCCTCCGTCCCATAATTGTTTTCACACTTTCCTTTTTCGTCTGTTCCACAATTGTTTTCACACCCTATAAATGGAAATTATTACTTTAACTTTATCCTCACAATCCAACTAATCTCATTATTTTAATAATATAACTTTACACAACACTCTACTTTTCTTAAAAGTTGTGCCATCCCAGAGGTGAAAACACCTCTGGGACGGAGGGAGTATAATTTATTAAAATTATATAGGAAAATATTTAATTTAATTTATTTTTTAATATAATATATGTATAATATTAAAAATAGACTAAAATAATTTTAACGGTTAGACCGCCGGTCCAACCGGTTGGACCGGTTGAACCGGCAACCAATGCTCTATCCGGTTTGATCACCAGTCCGATTATGAAAACACTGGTAAAAAGTAATAAAAAACTAATAATAATTGAATAGTAATTTTCAAAAAAGTAAAAAATATAAATGTAGAATTTATTGTAAAGTAAAAGTAGATAAAAATGGTAAAATGGAAAATATATAGTGAGACGGAGGAAGTACTTTATTTAAAAATTCATATTACTTTATTTTTATTAGATCAAAAAATAGTATCTTCAGATAAAAAAAAATATATCAGGGAACCAGGTGAGTTAGCTCACCTGGCCACCGGGCTCCTCACTTGAGTGAGTAACCCGGGTTCGATTCCCTTTGGGAACGAATATGAGGGAGATATAATGTTGGCTAGGAGATATGAGTATATGGAGACTTGGTGAACTAACTTCTAACCACTAACAACTAACATTTACCGAAAAAAAATATATCAAGGAAACAATTCAAGTGAAAATTTACAATGGTCGGTGCGAAATTAAGGATGATGAAAATGAATACCAATACATTTTATTCTTTGAGTAGGTCGGTCTACACTTAGCGAGGAAGTTTGTTATTTCGATCTGGATCAAGTTGAATGCTCTTGAGGTGGTTCGTTTGCTTTAGACGGTTCACACTGGTCCTTGAAAGATTTAGCATATTCTTGTCCGATTTTAGTTATCACAGGTTCAAACTAGGATCACTCATATCTTCAGGGAGGGAAAACAGCCTGGCTGACTACTTATTCTCACGCGCTTCATCTTGTCCATAGTCATTCTGCGCCCAGACACCTTTTGACTCCCATCCATATGGATCAGATTGGCTATCTCCCATTTAAATTCAAATATTTATGTATTTATTTATTCTCATGTATTGTACCGTTTAGATTCTGTTCTTTTAGGTTTATAGGTTTTGGCTTCGATGTGATGCACAACCTGTTGTGCACTACTTTCGATTTTGATGTGATGCACAATATGTTATGTTCATCCTATTTTTCTTGGCATTGTAAAATTATATATATTTCTACTTATTTGATGTGCCCTGAAAAGAAAAACGAAAGAGCTTTATATTCTTAGGGCTCGTTTGATAGATGAGATGAGAAAAAGACCAAGATATGCCAGTGAAAACTATTTCATGGTTTCGTCCAGAAAACAAACCTTTCTGATGTTTGGTAAGTACGATAGTAAAACATTTCTTATGTTTGGTAGATCAAATTAAAACAAACATAACATTAATAGAAGGATTCTACTATAATGGCCAACAACCAGGCCAACCATAAAAATATTTTGAAAAATACAGCAACTCAACTCTATTCAATACCAGAAACTGTGAAAAATACAGCAACTCAAATTTCTATTTACAAACACATTCTCCCTTTCTCTCTCTTCTTTCCCTCTCAAGGTAGATTAGTGTTGCAGGAAAAACAAAATATTAATGGACAATATTAATAATGAATTGCTTCAGCTTTCGGATGACGAGGAGATGGTGAAATGAGTTGGGGGGGGGGGGGGGAATCCCTTCCTACGCCTTGAAATCAAAGTTGGGTGATTGGAGGCGTGCCGCTGCCATCCGGCGTGAAGCTTTGCAGCGTATCACCAGAAAATCTCTGGTGGGTTTGCCCCTGGAAGGATTCAATTACAGTTATACTGGGTCAGAGCCGTCGTGACCATGGAAGTTTTTTGCTTGTGCGTTGTGGCGGTTCCATAGATTCCGGTGCGCTTCTTGGCGAAGATGAGTCAGCTTGTGGTTGTGCGTCCATGGTCGCTGATTCCGGGAGTCATGAAAATGTATCGTGGGGTGTGAGGCCCAATTTTTTTTCAGAGGTTGAAGAAAAAATTGTACATAATTGTAGGGAGAGAGAGCTGACCGTGAAAAGATCTGGGCAGACTAGAAATGTTTTCAGGCGTTTGGTAGACCTGAAACCGTTTTTTTCATGGGTTTTTCATGCCTATCAAACACGCTCTTATTAAATATATCATAAATACAACATTATTAAATGAGACTTGGTCATAATTCATATAATCATTCAATCTCAGGGCAAATGCACTAAAGTGGAAGAAATTACAAAAATAATTCAAAAAGATGATACTAATTATAAATGGTAAAATATTTTATGAAGATAGTTAATGATAAGTTTATCAAGAACTAATTTTAAAGTATCAAACTATTGATTAGGAGTATATATAAAACATATCAACAAAGGTATAAAAAATTTGGATCAACAATATTATATTGTAATTATTATAGATTTTATTAACCTCAAATTTTAATACTCCATATTAATATATTGATTCACTTGACCAAATATTTGATATTTTAAAATAGTTTCATGACAAATTTATCATAAACTATTTTTATATAAACACTACTCGTTATAAATTGATTCTTCACAAAAAATATACTATAATTTGATATCTTTATAAATATTTTGATTCAATTTACAAATATAATTACATTTTAAAATCAACATGTATATACTCCAATAAACTACCCAATACTACAAAAATCAATACAACATTAATAATAAAGCACCACGATAGATACATTTTTAGCCTATAATATCAAAAAAGCACTCTGTTTTTCTTCTTCTTCTTCTTCTATAGAGGGAGAATCGGCTGCGGTTGCCCAGTGAGATTGTTGAAAGCCGTCCACACATTGTCGAAGAAGGCGGAAACCCGCACTCTCCGAACATTAAACTCATCGTCGTACAACCAGCAGAGCAATTCAGCTGCGGAGAGCAATCCGAAAAGGCCGAAAACGAAAGGGCTGTAAGAATCCGGCAACAGAAGGGATGACAGAGCTGCAACCGATGCGTTCCCGATTGAGAGCAGGCAATGGCCGGCGATCATGGCGACTCGGCGGCGCAGAGGAAGGCGGAGGAGGGCGGCGTAGGCGGCGTAGAAGAGGATGGTGGTGAAGACAGCAACGCGCATGTTGTGGGATGGGTTGAGAAGAGGCTGCCGTTCTTGAGCTGAAGAAGGTTGGTCAGTGTCGGAATTGTTATGGCGATTGCTTGATTTAAGGAAGAGATTAATTGATTTCTGATCGAATGGGGAATTGAGCTTCTGAAAGCGGATACATATGCGTTAAATTTTCTGGGAAAAGCGGCAAGAAATGAAGATATGGTGTTTGAAAAGGTGTGGAATTGAATCCAATTGTTTCTTGCAGTTTCCGGCATTTTTTGAACTTGGAAGAATGCAGAGTAAGAAATGGAAGTGCGAGAGAGTTTCTTGTACTCTGTTTCTCTCTCTCTCTCTCTCTCTATATATATATATAGGGGTAGAGGGGTTGAATATTTATATGGTAGGCGCAGATGGTCCGTTCCATGGAATTTCCAACTAGTCTAGGTCACTATGGGAAGGTTTAGGAAAAGGTTTTACAATGACTTTTGGAATTGAAGAGTGGCATTTCACACTGAAATTCCTTCTTACAAATTAATCTATCCCTTGCTTGAATATTTTTAACATAATTACTATTTTATAATTATTTAAAAACGTTGGACGACCACAATCCAATTTGACCTCCTCCCTCTGTGTTGCATGAATTTTTAAAAAGTTGCAGGCATGCAATATCAAATACGCGAATAATATGGGTATAATTGTAATTCGCGTCGGATTCACACTCGATACGTCTCGTAGTGTATTTTAAGAAAACTAGTATTGTGTCTGCCCGTGCGTTGCACGGAAGCTAATTATACATATTTTTTTAATTTAAATAATAGTTGATAATTAAGAAATATATTTTATTTTAGGGAATTTTTTTGTACTATAACTTTACATAATTTTAATTTTTTTCATACTAACTTTCAAATTTTGATCTTATTCATGTAACTTGACCTCTTTTTTATTTTTATCCTGCTGACTTTCAAATATTGATTTTAATTCTATAGCTTACATATTTTTTTTATTTTGGTCTTATAGTCCACTAACAATTATAGGACTAAAAAAAAGGTAAAGTTACAGGACTAAAATGAAAAAAGTGATAAATTTATAGGACTAAAACTAAAATTTAAAAGTCGGCTGAAACAAAGAGAATATGTAATTTATAGGATTAAAATCAAATTTTAAAAGCTAGCAGAACGAAAATAAAAAAGAGATACAGTTACCGGACGAAAAAAATAATTTTCCACCTAACCTTTCATTCACTTTAACAATTTCAACTTCATCAATAAACACAATAATCCAATTATATCTTCTAAATAAAATTAAATAAATTGACTCAAACATGAAATAAATAAATAAATACCCAAATAAGAAAATTAAATAATATTTAACTAATATATCAAACCTCGAAGGATCTTATCTTCTTCTTCTTTTTCTTCTTCTTCTTTTGTCTGAACTTTTATTTCATCGAAAGAAATAATTTGGTGAAGTCAAATGGAGGACAATTCTAAATATTAGTATGAAAAAAGATGTTAAGCTTATTGAGGTGCAATGTGGTATGAGTTTTTCACATATTTTAACATATACCAAAATTTGATGTTATATAAGTTTGCATCTCTATAATCATATTCTTAAATTTTTTGATAAGGTTCTCGGAACAGTAGTCTTGATCATGCTATCCTACAAATATTGCATTAATGAAAATGTTAGCTCAAACATGTATTTTACATTTAACAAAAACATAATCAATGAATAGATATTTATTAAAATAAAATTTACTACATTCTCATCAATTAGAATCAACTCGTAGTAATTTTACTCTTTTGATTCTTTAGTACACCATCCAAGAACGTATGATCTTAATTTGTAAAGTCCAAGTATCCTTTATTGGATTAATACTATGGATAGAGACAATTTTTGACTCCATTCTCTACAACATATATATATTGAATATAAAATATAAATGAGTATGTAATTAATTAATCTATAAATTTTGAAAAGAAAGATAGATTTTGTGTGTAAATAGAAATCATTAATTTCTACACAAACTCAAAGTGAAGATTTTTAAAAAAAAAATTGAGTATCACATGCATTAAAAGAATTATTTACAAAAACATAATAACTACCCAAACAAATGAATATAACAGGATAATATGAAAGAAAAAGATATATTGGAAGGCTTAGAGAATGATATTGTGATCTTAGGCCTAAATTTAAAACTACAATATTTTAAAATTAGGGAAGTAATAAATTATTACTCTAATTGATACTGTTTTGAAATTAATAGTTACCTAGATAACAACCAATACTATAAATATGAGAAATAAATTTTGAAAAATTGTCTAATCAAGAGGAGAATAATCTCCTTATATTGACTTAGGGATATATCCAATTTATTACTCGTAATTTTGAAAAATCTTTCTTTAAATTATGCAATGAATGTTTGGATAAAATAAAACAAATAAAATTGAAGTCGTGCTCAAAGTCCAAGTGCACATGTCCATTATTTTTTAACAAACAATATTACTAAATTTTGCAACATCAACTTGTAAAATCATGCTAACAAAAAAAATTCTAAAATTTGGCAACTCATTTAGGTCCCCAAATTAAATTTTTTAAATTTTCTTTTAGCATGATCTTAGCTCTTAATATTTTAAAAAAAAAATCTCCTCCCACTCTCTTTGAAATTATTGCAGATTTAAATTTATTGGAGAGGCGGTGGTGGAGAGATGAATTGTCTGTTATTAAGTTTGAATAATTATCAAAATGAGAAATATCTCCTAAATGAATGACACAAAAAATTTTAATTTTTGGGAGATTATCTAGGAGCGAAAAAGTAAAATGATATATAGAATGTTAATTAAAAATATATACTCATATATACAATACTTATTTTCTCGAATCAAAAGTTTGAAATATGCAGTAAATTTTATGTAGTAATTTAGGATATTATATATATATATATTTAATATAATTACTTTAAACAAATAAAAAATATTAGCATAAAATTAAATAATAACAAAGACAATGTATATAGAATTGACTATAATTATTTTGCAATTTTTTTTAAATATTACTCCCTCCGTCCATGAAAATTGGACTACCTTTGCTGTGCACGGTTATTAAGAAAAGTAGATGTTGATGTGTAAAAATGAGTGTATTAGTATAAAAAATATTTAATTATTAAAAAAGTACTTGATGTGATGTGTAAAAGTGAGTATATGTGCATAAAAAATAAAAATAATGATTGTAAGTTTTTCATTTTAGGTAAGTAGACCATTTATTATGGACGGCCATTTAAAGCAACGTGGACCATTTATCGTGGACGGAGGGAGTACTTCTTAACGCTTTACATTTCAAAATAATTATAAAATTCATTTTAAAAAATAAAATGTAATGAAATAATTATATACACATATAATGACCAAATAAAATTTATAACGTTAATAGAGTATATAAAAAATAAATGTCACACAGTAACATAATATTAAGGTCATCTCCAATTTTTTTAACATCCATCAGACTGAAAAAATAACATAATCATTCTAAGAGGATATCATATACTCCCTCCGTCCCAAAGGAACTTGCAGGTTTTCCTTTTCGGGACGTCCCATAGGAACTTGCAAGGCCAAAAATGGAAACCCTTTTATAAACTTCACCCTCACAATATCTACATATTTACACAAAATGCCACTACTTTTTCACTTTTTGGGCCCACATTACACTCAATCCAACTAACTTCTTTACTTTTTACATAAAATTTTACCAAATTAACCCTCAAAACATTACTTTTTTTACTTTATTCCTTTTTTTCCTTAATTTGTGTGCCCTCCACCCCTTGCAAGTTGCTCCGGGACGGAGGGAGTAATAATTAAATTTTTAACAGATAACTAAAAGACAAAAGTTTCATATTGAACAATCTCCATCTAAAAAACATACCCAACATGAAGATCCAGATCACTAATGATTTTCTTGTAACCAGCTAACAACAAAAATTGTCGACCTTCATCTTTGAAAGAAACAATTAAACAAATTTTTTTCTTTCGTTTTTAACTTCAACATCATGATAAAATCCATAGCATTTCTAGATGTATGCCTTCCAAAATCTAGCAGGTATAGACTGCGATTTTTTTAAATAGCTAAATAAATAAAAATATAAATTTTCTATTACTATAATTAATATAAATATCTTGAAAAGGTATTTTAGATTCTAACTTCCAAATCTTCTTTTGTTTATGTCGGACGTAGTAAGAGTTCATACAAACTTTGGTATCTCATTGTTAGACGTACTTGCAACATCCTTCATTACACAAATAAAACATTACACTTACAAAAAAAATATTATGTAAAAAATACTCCCTCTGTCCCAGAGGAACTTGCAAGTTTTCCTTTTCGGGACGTCCCAGAGGAACTTGCAGACCCAAAAAAGGAAACCCTTTTATAAACTTCACCCTCACAATATCTACATATTTACACAAAATGCCATTACTTTTTCACTTTTTGGGCCCACATTACACTCAATCCAACAACTTTTTCACTTTTTACATAAAATTTTACCAAATTAACCCTCAAAACATTACTTTTTTTACTTTATTCTACTTTTTTCTTGTTTTGTGTGCCCTCCACCCCTTGCAAGTTGCTCCGGGACGGAGGGAGTATAAAATAAATATTTATAACAATTAAATATATATAATATGTCTCAATAACCATGATATTTTAACATAATAATTTTAAAGTGAAATAATAGTTATCTTAATAATTCAAATATGAAACTTGAAATTAAATAATATAAAATTATACTACACAAAAAAAACACTAAATTTCCTTAACAACCTCAGAAGCGGATGATAAAAAGTGCAAAGGCAGTACTTCAGATCCTTAAAAAATTATAATCATAACAATTTAATTATTACAATAATAATAAGGTAAATTATTTCTTTTATCACAAATAAATATGAAATATAAACTTTAAGATCCAAGAAAAAATATACCATGAAACTAACTCTAGGAGACCGCCTAATCTTTGTAGTTCCATTAGGACCAACGACTACTAATGGAATTTTATCGTCAATGATCTTCTGAAGAGAGTTTTGAAAAATTAAATACTCAATCTTCGAACTTTTACTCCAACCTAAGTATTTTTCGGCGATCCTTTACAGAAAAATAATGAAGATTAGAAAAATTCAAATGATTCTCATCTCCATCCTCATCGCTGGAATAATATTCCTAAGAGGATAATTTGGAAAAAAGTAATCTTTCATTTTTAGGGTTAGCCTACAAAATAGTTTCAGCAACTGTTACTAAAAAAAAATATCTAAAGAAAATACACAAACACTCGAATACAGAATCAAAGATAACTTGTTATAACATAAATTACTCCTTAATCACAATATTAATATAAAAATTAAAATAACCAAAATCAAATTACAAAGTCGATTTACCATAATCCTCATCCGCAATAGACGAACCAAATTCACATTTGAAATTCATATAAATATTTACGAAAAATATTTCAATCCCGTCAAACAATAAAGTTAAATAGTTAACTTCACACAGGTTCTCCAATGCACAAAATCATCTTTTTCTAACATTAAAATTCAAACAATAGACTCGAGAAGTGTGAAAATATATATGTTGCTTTCTACTCGAGTCCTAATAAAGAACTGCTCTGACAATATATGTTCAAATAATGTCACATCAGATTTGGAATGATCTTAAATATAAATTAATAAATTAAAACTGTCTAACAATAAAATAAAAAAATTAATAAAATTGAACGGTTAGTGGACCAAAAGAAAATAGATATACGTACAATGTGATCAGAAAATTGAACAACAAACTCCAGAATAATGCTATGAAACATTTCTAAGCCTGAAATATTTTTAAAAATCTAATTTTAATACACAAAAGATTAAAATAAAAATTTCTTAAAAAATAAAGGATATGAATTAATAAAATTAAAATATATTAAAAAATGTTACCCAAAATGTTAACCGGAAAGTTGAGCAAACGTTCATAAAAAATCTCATTAATACAACCATCAAAACCATTTAACAATACAAAAGAGAATTCAACATATTTCTCTTCCTCCAAAAAGATCAGTTCTTCAGATTTCACATCAAAATAATTTTTAAAATGAACACCAAAATTTTAAAACAATGATACTTCATTAAATATCAACTCAACTTCATGTTTATAAGCGGAAAAATCACATATTGAACGGTGAATGAAATTCACTTTCTAGTTGGGAATTGTGATATTTATTGGTAAAATGTTTGCGGAAATGCAGCGGTAACAATTTAATAGATTTTAAAAATAAATAATGAAAAAAAAGTGAACGCAAAAAGAAAAAGTAGTTAAAAAAGAATGAAAAAAGTTAGTAAATAAAAAGAAAAGTAAATAAAATCTCAAAATATTCTCAAGCTTCTTAGGCTCCTTGAATTTCAAATAAAATTGAAACTTTAACAGCATGTGGATATTTGCAATATATTTATGAAGATCTTCCTTTGTAACTAACACGACATATCCTTAAAAATAAAATAAAATAAAATAAATTTAGAGACAAAAAACATAAAGATAAATAAAAAGAATTACAAATGTAAAATATACGTCTATCTTTTGGTCGATACAGACTTTCCATTCCTAATACAAAAATTATTCAGAGAAGATCTACCCATAAATAAACAAAAAATATTTTAGAATTAATCATCTCTATCTTATATTCAATCAAATTAATCCAAACTCTTGATCACAAAGTAAACACACCCTTACCTGATTAGTTGATTAGAGAATTAATCAATTGCGATATATATTATGCTTGGAAGAAAATTTGTACAAACTTGTTAATCTTGTGGTCTATACTCTATAGAAAGATATAATATATAAAAAATTTTACATCACTAATATAATGAAATATATATTTGAATTTCATACAAATATTTAAACATAAAATAAATTATGATTGAATGAAATGAAAGTGAGAATTTTGAATGATATAAAAATGATCATCTTCATAATTGATATTGACTTGAAACGTAATTTTGTTTAAATTTATTTTAAATTAATTATGTAGTGTTGAAATTTTATTTAATAATATATTTATTATCAATTATTGTTATTATGTATATTATTAAACGTTTAATAATAATGATTTTTTATGGAAGAGTTATTTTTATGAATA
>JAPKLY010000539.1:0-55002 GCA_026898435.1 Prunella vulgaris
TTCGAAGCTTATCACTCAACTAAGAGTCCAATTAATACTAATTGGGACAACTAATACTAAGCAATTAATCAAGAAATACTAAAGCATAACAACTTAAAGGACTAAACCTTAAACACACACAAAGCTCTCGCCCAAAATAAAAATAATTAAGGGACTAAAAGCTGCTGCCTATGAAGGGTGTTACACCTCGCGCGCGCAGGTGCTTGAGTAGCTTGGTCGCGCACCTTGCAGTTTTTTCGGGCAAACTTGTTTTCTTCATATCTTAAGCTCTAGAACTCCGATTGAATCGATTCTTTTTGCGTTGTGACCCTCTCTTAAAGCTTTTTCATATGGTATATATTTGCACCATTTGGATTAGTTTAATAAGTCTGAAATTTATCAAACTTGCTCGTCCTTTCACCTTTTTGCGTCATTTTTCCTATAAACACAACTTTCTCACCAACAAGGGGTCAAATGCACAACGTATATCATTTTAGGGTCAAATATGAACATAATATCATCAAAACCATATATAAATGGATGCAAAATAATGCAATTATGACCCTAATCACACCCCCAACCTAGATTGTTGCTCGTCCTCGAGCAACGAAGCGATAAGATAGGGGAATAATTGTATCAATAAAGCATCAAGCATACAATCAAATGCCATATATACATCACCTAATTCATGAAATCTAACAATTTAGTGTCATCTCAACAACCATCTACATAAACATCAATGCACACAAGATCAAATCAATGAGTCAAGATCCTCACAAGAAAGTGTATCACTCAAACTCTCAAGTGTATGAGGTTTCACTCAACATCACACATAGTACATCCACTACCATAGGCTTGATAAAATTCTCAAATTCACCACAACTTGATGAGTAACTCATCATCAAATCAAAGAGAGTTTTTTATTTGGTTGTAGTGTTGGCTCTTGGTAAGGGTGAAATATTTATGGATAGAAGTGACTAGCATACTAGTGGACCAAGAGGTCAAGATACCTATCTAGAATATTGTTACTCTTCCAAAGATAGGTTGCAAGTGATCAAGTTGCAACACCATTTCAACCACATAACAATTCTTTTCACACTTCTTCCTTTCAAGCATTTTTCCACTTCATTTCCTTTGCAATATTGCATCACATCACCAACACATTAGGCACATAAGCTCTTCTTCACATCTTTTCATTCAACACAACTTCCACTTCTTTCACATCTTCTTCTTTTGCTTCTTTCACTTTTCTTCACCATCTCATCCACCAAGCTTTCTTTCAAATCACATGTAACCCTCTTATCCTCATTTAAGCTCCACTAGTAATAGGGAAAATAAGGCTCAAAATGAAGGATAATCAAGCTACAATCATAGGTTGCCAAAGAAAAAGGCCAAAGGCACAAAATGGCTAACTATGGAATCAATGTCATGGTATGGATAATTTGGCTAAGTGACTAATATAAAATCAAAGATGGCCTCAATCATTTTTGACAACTCATTACAAAATGTAATCTCAAACAAGACTCAAATCAACTTCTAGAGTGGAAATGCACCATGTGGATCTCACATCAAAGAAATGTCATCCGTTTAAGATTGAAACGGGCATAAATGGCTCAAACCTCACGGGATAAGGTGATCATGACTCATTTCATATCAAACGTGTACACATCATTCATGTATCAAGAATCAAAGAATCAACTACACTATAGACAAAAATGAATTAAACAATATACTCACTACACTTAACTATGCACTATCTACATCATCCACACAACAATTAGACTATATCACGCATCACTACCCAAAACTAGCAATAATATGGCAAAATCAACAAGCAAAACAAGTCATCCTACTAGGCACATGATCTAAAAACATCATAGAAGCACTAGAAATCCACGTAAACATAGCATTGTACATGAGATTTGCAAAATGAACACACCCCCAAACATTTTTGGACCAAGGGTCTAAAAAGTTTGGCAAAAGTGAAATAAAGATCATGCAATGCACTAAATCAAAACACAATACAACAAGAATCAATCAACAAGAATTAAACATATATATATATATATATATATATATATTAGTTAAATATACTAGTTTTTAAAAATGCACTTGGTGCACAAGAGACTTACTCCTAAATATTAATTTTATATAAATTGTTTGATTGATGAATTATTATGTATATTCATTAGCAACTAGTTTTTTAAATAAAAAATAGAGTAATTCTTCTGACCGACTTACTGTAAGATGTATCATAATTTGATAATGACATTTTAAAATTTAAAAACGATGTATGTTAATTTATATTAATTTATGAACCGTCTGTCGAATAAAAGTTTTTGCCTAATGAATATTGGGGATTGGGATATTCCCCCTTCATTTCTAATTCTAAAAATTTATTTTTTTAAGATAAAATTACCCTTTAAGTATATTTCTTAATTACAAAAAAAATCAGTTGACGCACCTCTTCGAAACCTAGAATTTGATTGGTTTCCTCTCCACAATTCTCGAACAACATTTTTTCGAACAAAAAGGTTGAACCATTGACGTCGAAAATGAAGAACACCCATAAGCATGGCCATTGGTTGACATCGAAATGAAAAAATCATGGCCATTGTCCCATAATTCTAACCACTGTCACCCGAAAATTGAAACAGCCATTGGAAATACAGAAGTTAGCGACACAATTTGTCCAAATTCTAACTTTTTAAAAAAAAAAAATCATACATATTTGTTCGACTTTGGTTGGGGGAACAATGCAAAATGTCACTAAGAAATTGTTCAACATTGTACTTCGTTCGAATTTGTTTTGAAACTGTTTGCATTTGCACATAAAAATTTTTGAACAAAAGTTCGAACAAAGATTTTCCAAAAAATGTTATTCGTTCGACTAAATTGTTGGTTAAAAAAACTAGAGCCGAACAAATGCCTCCAACGATTTATTCACAATTTTTCAATCCATTTTGTCCACAGCATTTTGCAAATGATTTTCAGTCGATTTTTAATTCCAATACTCGTAACAGTATTAACATCAAAAATTCATTCAAATCCATTCAATACCAAAATCTAATTAAATACCAAAAAAAAGAAATCAAATGTGATACATTTCGTTCGCCGGCTTCGGAAGAGACGATGATGATGGTCCAAACAGTTATGGTGGTGGATGATCTAGCTCCCACATATTCTTTGAATTAAAGGAGGTGATGAATTTGCAAATGTGAATCTTAGTTTGTGAGGGAAGTATTAATTTTGAAAGATACGTGTGGTGAACTGAACGAAAATTGTGGTGAACTAAATGAAAATTGTGGTGAAACGGGACCAACATATGAGATTAAAAACTTTTAACTTCCATTACCCATAAATTTGTATCTAAAGAGTTCTCAGTAAATGTGCATAATTATTGATATTTTAAGCCTTAAAAATTGTATTTCACGGATAGACATGGTAATATTGGTGCTAATAACAATTTTTTAAAGGAGATTTCCTCTAGCACTGATAATTTTATCAAAATTGGATGCACAAATATTTCTACAAGTCTAGAAATTATTAAATATGGTATGGTGTAACACTTCTTTATATTAAATAGATGCGAAGCTTTTATCATGACAGTGTGTAGTCGCAGGAATGTTAGTGTTGCTTGCCAAAAGAGTCAAACCACTACCCCAATATTCTAGCTTGTTTGAAGGTGTAATTAGCCTTTTACAAGGCTGGATACCGAATGATGCTACAAAATAAAATTACTTTTGTACATTTATTTTTGTATTTGTTATTGACTAACTTGTATTTGGTGTTAGATATAATGCATAAAACTATGCTAATATAAATTATTTGTAGGAAAAAAATGTTTGTCGAAATGATAATATCAACTGTAAATTAAAAAAAAAAAGAGTACAACGGGTGTAAGTTTTGTAAACAATAGTTTCATAAAATTTATGGTGAATTAAAATAAGTAAGAGATAAAATAATAAATAATTGAGATAAAGTGATTGAAAACACTGGGTTTGGAACTGCCCCTTTACGGTTCTGGTGAAGTATCTCACGGTGCTTGGGAACAGACTCAATGTCCTTCACACACACAAATCTTTATCTCGGTAGCAACACCCTCTCACACTCTTTACTACAGTACCACAAACTGTATTGTTGATCACTCTTAACAACAAAGGAAGAACCCCGTTATATAGTGGAAGTGAATCATGATTTCCGGCCAATTAAGCCATATTTTCTGATGAGGGAAAATGAAGTAAATCATGGTCAACTATTTGATATGAGGGAGAGATAGAAAGCGGCACAAGGTTAGAGATTTGAAGTGGGATTATTGCTATCAATTACCAATGGTCAAAGATCAAGTGGACCAAAAATAGATGGACACAAAAAAAGAAGCCAACCATAGTTATGGGGCTACACAATATTGGTCCAACAAATCTCTACCTTCTTTGGTCGAATCTAGCTGAGGTGGAAAGATCGGCTGAAGAGCCGAGTGCAGTCAGACGATGTTAAGACTACAAGATCAGCTGAGGTCATCTGAGCTGCTGATTCGAGGATCCGTGTGAGCTAAAGTTAACACGGTAAGGAAACAAAATCCACTCAATGACTACATAATTTCTTGAATGGAAGGAAATCAATCAAGGAGAAAAATCCAGATTGATGATCAGACCAACAAAGAAAAGAAGATCATCCGGAATGAACTTGAAGAATTAATGAATCTCTGAGATTGATTGATTACATATATATAGGGATTCTGAATTCTAGACAGCTCAAACGGCTAGTATTTGATACCTATAAATAGGAGTACAAGAGAGAAATTCAATAATAATTCTACACGCGATTATAACAAGCAGAAATGTTGTCAAATTCTCTTTGTACTCATACCCTCCACCATGGGTTTTTTGCCCGGACTCCGTTCAAAATCATTCGGCTTGAGGAAGTAGACATGATAAGAGGTGGTATTCAAAGTCTAATCATCCTCCCCTGCACGAACTGGAAATTCGATGGAAATAAAACCCCATTCCAGGAAAGTCCCAAAATCCGGTGAAGGAGAAAAGAAAAACCCCATAAATAAAACCAAGGAATTCAATGAAAAAATCTAAAAGTTTTCAATTAAAATTTAAAAGCAAGAGATAATGATAAAGATTACCCTGAAGAAATAGGGGAAATGACTTTCGGAGTTGAAGAGTTGTCGAAAAATGTTTGAATGCCAAGAACAGTTGAAAGTTCAAAAATAATGAAAACGTGGAAGAAAATAAAAGGATAGAGGGTAAGACTATTTATATGGTAGAGGAAATTCAAAATAAATAGAGAGGTAGTACAGGGACTAATGGGAAACACTTTGGAATTTTTATTAAGATGCGCCATTTTTCGTATGATTGATTGACACACTAATCAAGACAACACCTCAAATTTTATGCCGCCTCCACTGACGTCTCTTTAAGTGCCGACCACCACTACTAGGAATGCTCTGTAAGTCAAGAAAAAAATATTTTACAACGACCGAGGAAGATGCTAAGCTAGCAAGCTTACAAAGCCAAGTTAAAGCTGCTCGCCCCATCCTACGATGGACACAGGCAAAGCAGTTGATCTACCCAGAGAAGAAGGGCGAGCAAAGCTGCTCTCCGACCACCCAGAAGAGAGGTGAGCAACATAGGAATATTCCCAATCAAAGGTTGCTTGCCCCTGTTGACACGCCCAAACAAATGACAAAACCCAAGTCTTAGCTGCTCGCCCAGGTCCCTTCAGCACCCCAGAGGAAGAGGCGAGCAAGTTGAAGGACAATTTAGTCATTATAGATTCATTAAGTGTACTTAAACTCTAAGGATAACAAGTGTTAGGACACATGTCTTCATATTAGGCCAATTAGCTTAATTAAGTGTCACATCACACATGCAAGCCTATATATAGGCCATTTGTACACATTTGTAAGGATTCCAACTCCCAATTTATAAAAGTTCATATATTATTCTCTCTTTCTCAAAGAACATCAATTACTTTCTTGTACATTTCCTCAAATTACTATTTACAGCAACTGTTGATCAATTCATAGTAGTTAAGCCACATTAATAAAATTACTGGAGAAAATGATCAATAGTTATGAATATTTTGATAATGATTATGTATTAAATATGAAAACGGTTAAAAACTGTTTGTTGAAAATTCAGGCTGTTCAATAGCGGAAAAGTTGTTGTATCTCATTTCTTGCATAGTGGGAT
This sequence comes from Prunella vulgaris, assembly GCA_026898435.1. Lineage (NCBI taxonomy): Eukaryota > Viridiplantae > Streptophyta > Magnoliopsida > Lamiales > Lamiaceae > Prunella > Prunella vulgaris. The sequence goes on from JAPKLY010000539.1 coordinate 6,183, forward strand.
GAGGGGAGGTCCAGAGTTCATACAATTAAGACAGACATGGGGGCTGAATTGGAGACACTTCAAATAGAAAAGTTCAACCTATTCTCGGACTCGTTAGAGATAGTAGGTGTTATTCAAAGAGAGGAGCAGAGTTACAAATTATAATGGAATTAGTCTAATGATAGATCTATAACACAATGGAAGTGTGAGTCGTCTATTATATTTTGAGGGAGAAGAACAAATTGGCACATAAAAGTGACAAAAATTGTGATGAACTCCCCACAACCTATCAACTAGCTAGGAGTAGAAATCCCACATAGGATTAGGAATTTAGCCTCTAATTGTAACTTAAGTGTTGTACTTTGAATGAGGCTTTGTTTTCCTTTATCGATCTTCTAATAAGTTCATAATATCTATACAAGGGAAATTAGTGTAATAGTTTCTAACAAATGTACATCATTTACATACATATATGGAGCATATAATTAGACTTCTATATAAAAAATTATAAAAAATCAAATCTATGTAAAAGGTGAAATTATATATATATTTCTTCTATGAATTAACCTACACATATTTACCCATAACAATTGTTCATAATATTGTTAAGTGTAAAAGATAGGCTGAATTTGAATACTGAGTATTAAATCCTGATTCTGAGGTTTGGATCCTGAGACAATGCCCTGAACCTGAGAGAAAATGAGTCTGAGTAAGGGCGAAGGCGATACTGAGTCTGAGTGCTATGATCCTGACACTCATCCTGAGTGATCAGATCAGTGAAGGCACTTGTCCTGAAGACTCAGTAACCTGAAGGCATAATCCTGAGATCATCATCCTGAGCCAACATCAGTCATCCTGAGTCAGGCATCCTGACAGGCATATCCTGAGCTGAAAATGACCAATCTCCTGAGTCACTCAAGCTGAAGGTTTCGAGCTGACATTAAGGCGGTTATTTTGACAGCTAGCGGAGCAATCCTATTGGATGCCGGAACAGTTACTTCTGGCGGTTGTAACCATATAAGCTCGTTGATTAGTTACAGATCTAGAGGGCAGTTAGGATCTGGGCATCTATAAAAATACGTATTCATTCCAGAGAATTGACATTCTAAATCCTTGAGAGAGAAAGCTTGTAATCTGTAAATATTATTCAATTGATTAGTGAAGTGAGCCAACCCCATCCGTGGACGTAGATCAATTTGATCGAACCATATAAATTGTTTGTTCTTATTTTGATTTCCTGATATTTTCTGTTGAGTGTGTTCATCCGGCATTCTTCAAATCATTCTGGTTACTTGAAGTCTTATTGAGTACGATTCAATCCGGTTATATTCACAACAATTGGCGCCGTCTATGGGAAAGGAGGACGAATTGACTGGTTAATCATCAATCATAGCATCTACCAAATTGGATTTTGAGAAATTCACTGGTGGAAACGACTTTGGTTTGTGGAAGATCAAGATGAAGACTCTCCTGACTCATCATGGGTTGTCCAATGCTCTGAAGCCTAAAGATCAATGGCCCCCTTCTTCGTTAGAAAATCTAGGCAAGAAACAAGAAATAATAGAAAAGGCACATAGCACAATCATCTTATGCTTGGGGGACAAGCCTCTAAGGGAGGTGTGCAAGGAGAAGACCGCCATTGATGTTTGGAGTAAATTGGAGAAGGTGTATCAGACTAAGTCTGTCAACAACAAGTTGTTCATGAAGCAAAAACTGATTTCTTTCAGGATGAATGAAGAGAAGGAGTTGATTGAACAACTTGAAGAATTTAACAAGGCTGCTGATGATCTTGAGAACCTGGGATTGGAAATTGATGATGATGATAAGGCTTTGATGCTCCTGAATTCTTTGCCTAAATCCTTTGAGAATTGTAAGGATACTTTACTGTTTTGAAGGCAGGATAAATTGTCCTTTGATGATATTCTGGGTGCACTGAAAATAAAGTCTCTTCAGCTACAAGCTGATAAGAAAAATTCAGTTCTGGCTGAAGGCTTGAATGTCAGATTCAAGAAGGGCAAGAAATGTTTTCAAAACAAGAAGAAGAAGAACACAAAGGGGTCAAAATCTGGTGATTTTGTTGAGAGAAGAAAATGTTTTCCTTGCCACAAAACTGGTCATCTCAAGAAAAATTACCCTGACAGAAATAGGAAACAAGGAGAAGAACAAAAGGCTGATATAACTGTTGCTGCTGAAGCAGGGTATGATAGTGCTGAGGTGTTGATAGTTACTAGCCTAAAGCTGAATGAGGAATGGGTACTTGACTCAGATTGTTCATTCCACATGTTCCCGGATGAATCATTGTTCAGGGAGTTGAGGAGGTTTGATGGAGGCTCAGTTGTGTCAGGCAATAATCAAACATGCAAGGTGAAGGGGAGTGGTTCAGTCAGGTTGAAGCTGCATGATGGAGTGGATCGAATACTCTCAAATGTGAGGTTGGTGCCAGAACTGAAGAGAAATCTGATTTCCCTGGGTTATGAGTTCAACACTGAGGATGGTTACATCCTGATAACCAAAGACAAGAAGGTATACATGAAAGGCAAGAAAATCAATGGGTTGTATATCCTGATTGGGAGCACTTCCACTGGATCAGCAAATAATGTTATGGACAGCACTGAGGCTATGATATGACATAAAAGATTAGGCCATATTGGAGAAAGGGGACTCCAAGAACTGACCAAGCAGAAAGTCTTTGGGGAAGGAAAGGTGATGAAGTTGGATTTTTGAGACCATTGTGTCCTGGGCAAGTCCAAGAAAATCTCATTCACTAAAGGTAAGAAGACTACAGATGCACCACTGGACTATGTTCACTCTGATATATGGGGACCAGCTAAGGTGGAGACTCATGGAGGTGGAAGATACTTTATGACAGTCATTGATGACTTCAGCAGAAAGGTATGGGTGTTCATACTGAAGCAGAAGAGTGATGCCTTAGCAAATTTCAGGGATTGGGTCAGTGAACAAGAAAATAAGAGAGGAAGATCCATTAAACATCTCAGGACAGATAATGGATTGGTAATAATTTCTGCAAAGAAAAGGGGATAACTAGGCACAGGACAGTTCCTGCAAATCCTCAACAGAATGGTCTTGCTGAGAGGATAAACAGGACAATCCTGGAAAAGGTCAGGAGCATGCTATCAGATGCAAATCTACAAAGGTATTTTGGGGTGAGGCAGTCAGTACAACTTGCTATCTCATAAACAAGTCACCATCCTCAGCAATTGAGTTCAGGACACCGGATGAGGTGTGGTATGGAAGGATCTCATATTACAACAACCTAAAGGTATTTGGTTGCTCAGCTTTTGCCCACATCAGGCAGGACAAGCTGGAACCTAGAGCACTGAGATGTATCTTTATTGGTTATCCTAAGGGAGTAAAAGGATACAAATTATGGTGTCTGGAACATGGTCACAAAAGGTGTATTATCAGTACAGACGTGACTTTCAATGAGAAAGTCATGGGATACAATCAGCCCATAAGCACTCAGGACTCAGGTGGAATTCTTTCAGAAGAAGGTATTTAGGTTATGGTGGAGACTCCTGACAAGAACTCAAGACAAGCAGATACTGAGACAAGTGAAAACTCAGGAAGACATCAGGAGGAGTCTGAGGAAAGTGATACTTACCATTCAATTTCAGATACTGAAGGTCAAGATCTCAGGAATTATAGTCTAGCAAGAGACAGACACAGGAGAAGCATACTCCCTCCGACTAGATTCGGTCAGGTTGACATGGTATCCTATGCCCTGATAACTGCTGAAGAAATTGAGCATCAGGAACCACAGAGTTATGCTGAAGCGGTGTTAGGCAAAGACAAAGAGAGGTGGATATTAGCAATGACTGAAGAACTTTAGTCATTAGAAAAGAACAACACTTGGACCTTAGTGAACAGAGTTCAGGGACAGAAGGTAGTCAGTTCCAAGTGGATCTTCAAGAAGAAATCTGAAATGGGGTCAGGAGGAAAAGAGAAGCTGAGATACAAGGCAAGACTGGTGGCCAGAGGATTCACTCAGAGAGAGGGGATAGATTTCAATGATGTATTCTCACCTGTTGTGAAACATTGCTCAATACGAATTTTATTGTCAAAGATTGCTCAGGAGGATCTGGAGCTTCAGCAGTTAGATGTCAAGACAGCCTTCTTACATTGAGATCTAGAAGAAACAATACATATGCAACAACCTGAAGGTTTTATCTTACCAGAAAATCAAGATAAGGTGTGTCTACTGAAGAAGTCATTGTATGGACTAAAACAAAGTCCAAGGCAATGGTACAAGAAATTTGATAGTTTCATGATCTCCATAGGCTTTACTAGGTGCAGGTATGATAGTTGTGTCTATTTTGAGAAACAAGGAGAGGAAGTACTTACATACCTACTGCTCTATGTGGATGACATGTTGGTTGCAAGCAAGAGTCCTGAAAGAATTCAGAAATTGAAGACAAAACTCAGTAGCACATTTGACATGAAGGATTTGGGCAGTGCAAAGAGGATACTGGGCATGGAAATTATCAGAGATAAGAGCAGAGGAAGGTTGTTCTTAACTCAGAAGGATTACATCCTGAAGATACTCAGGAGGTTTAACATGCATGAATTTAGAGTTGCATCTACACCCCTTGGTCAACAATTCAAACTGACATCAGATCACTGTCCGAAGTCAGAAGAAGAGAAAGCACAAATGAGTAAAATTCCTTACTCAAAGGGAATTTGTAGCATAATGTATGCTATGGTGTGCAGCAAGCAAGATTTAGCATATTCAGTCAGTGTGGTCAGTAGATTTATGGCAAATCCGGGAAAGACACACTGGGAAGCCTTTAAGTGGGTTATGAGATACTTAAAAGGTACTGAGAATCTGGGGTTACTCTTTGAGAAGACTAAGGACGTAGCACAACCTCTTCAGGGATATGTGGATTCAGATTATGCTGGAAGCATTGACACAAGGAAATCCTTAACCGGATATGTATTCACTTTATTTGGTACAACAATAAGTTGGAGAGCAGTACTCCAGTCAATAGTGGCACTCTCAACTACTGAGGCTGAATATATTGCAATGACTGGAGCAGTTAAGGAAGTGATGTGGCTCAAGGGTATGATTAAAGAATTTGGAATAAGGCAGAAGGAAGTTGCAGTTCAGTGCGACAATCAAAGCACAATTCATTTGGTTAAGCATCAGGTCTTTCATGAAAGATCTAAGCTATTGATGTAAGACTTCATTTTATGAGAGATGTGGTGGAGAAGAAAATAATTTCAGTGCAGAAGGTTTCTACTGAGGATAATGCAGCAGATATGCTGACTAAGGTCTTACCTACTTCCAAGTTCAGATACTGTTTGGAGCTGATCAAGTTACAATCGTGGGATGTACCATGAGTTAAGTCCAGAGGTGGAGTGTGGAATGGGGGAAACTCACTTACTTTGAGGTGGAGAATTGTTAAGTGTAAAAGATAAGCTGAATTTGAATACTAAGTATTAAATCCTGATTCTCAGGTTTGGATCCTGAGACAAGGCCCTGAACCTGAGAGAAAATGAGTCTGAGTAAGGGCGAAGGCGATACTGAGTCTGAGTGCTATGATCCTGACACTCATCCTGAGTGATCAGATCAGTGAAGGCACTTGTCCTGAAGACTCAGTAACCTGAAGGCATAATCCTGAGATCATCATCCTGAGCCAACATCAGTCATCCTGAGTCAGGCATCCTGACAGACATATCCTGAGCTGAAAATGACCAATCTCCTGAGTCACTCAAGTTGAAGGTTTTGAGCTGACATTAAGGCGGTTATTTTGACAGCTGTCGGAGCAATCCTATTGAATGCCGGAACAGTTACTTCTGGCGGTTGTAACCATACAAGCTCGTTGATTGGTTACATATCTAGAGGGCAGTTAGGATCTAGGCATCTATAAAAATATGTATTCATTCCAGAGAATAAAGAGAGAGAGAATTGACATTCTAAATCCTTGAGAGAGAAAGCTTGTAATCTGTAAATATTATTCCATTGATTAGTGAAGTGAGCCAACCCCATCCGTGGACGTAGATCAATTTGATCGAACCACGTAAATTGCTTGTTCTTATTTTGATTTCCTGATATTTTCTGTTGAGTGTGTTCATCCGGCATTCTTCAAATCATTCTGGTTACTTGAAGTCTTATTGACTACGATTCAATCCGGTTATATTCACAACAAATATAATTACATATAATAAATATTATCGATAAATACATATAATGATATTAATTTCATAATTCTTTTATTACATATAATAAATAATATCGATAAATACATATAACGATATTAATTTCATAAAATGAAAGAATTTTAGGAAAGAAAAGGACTCCGAATGAGAGTTAAATTAATTAGAGTGGATAATGCATGACCTTGAAAGCTCTTTAAAGGTCAGATGTCTCCCCATGTGTTGTGCCCATTCATAGACAAGAAAAGTGGAGTAGTATAATTTCTAGGGAGGGCATAAATAAAGTTTAAATTGAGAAGGGAGAGGAGGGGGCGAACACCCCCAATATTCCGAATTTGAAATACTTAGTCTTGTATGCACCAGTTATATCGTGCAACTCAAGTTCAATTTTAAAAAATTACATAAAATACTACTGAAAAGTTATACATACTATTACTGAAAAGTGTATCTTTAATGGTATAATTTTTTAGTAATAATTTGTGTAACTTTTCAGTAATAAATTGTGAAACTTTTTAAAAATGAACTTAAGTTGCACGGTGTAACTGATGCACAAGAGACTTATTCAATCTGAAAAGTGCCAAAATAATCTATATGTGAGGGTAATAACGTCACACCATCCACTATCATTTGAATTTGTAGTGTCCACTTGCTTGGGAACTTGCAAAAATAAATCGCGACCTTGTGGATTTGATTGTCTTTTTTCTTTTATAAACTTTTTTATTCACATGTAATTTCAAGAAAAAGAAAGCAAAAAGGTCACTCTCAAAGCAAAGGAAAAAATGGGATAACTTTTGAGCGAAGAGCAATAAGAACTAGATGGATGATCATCACTAGATCATGATCGAGTAGCAACATATATATTTGATTATAATTTGTGAGTGTCACTCGACCTCTCGTGCAGTATTACTGCACTTAGCAACATATATAATAGATTATAATTTGTGAGTGTCACTCGACTTCATCGTGCAGTATTAGTGCACTGTGTTGTATGCTAACAGGCCCGTCCCATATAATATAGAGGCTCTGTGCTATTTTTTAAAATAAGGCATCAAATGTAATGGTTGAAGCTAAATTATTAGAGAAGATTAAACAATTACCAACATAAAAAAAAAGGCCGTTAAACACCATGAATTTTGTGACTTTTTTGAGAAAAAATTAATTAAAATTAAATTGAGGAGGAAAGTACAAGATTTTTTGCTCAAAAGTTTTTCTTGATGTTGTAGTATTTTTTTATGTGCATTTGCAATAGTATATTTTATAATTGTTAAAAAATATATATGTTTCAATATTTGAAAAATGTAAAGTACAAAGGTATTTATAGATAAAATCTCATATCCTAACTGACTAACAAACTTCCTAATTTTTTGTGCTTTGAAATATACAGAAGATCATATTTTCTTTTTGTCCTTTTCTTAACATATTTAGTCTCATCCTTTAAAATAACTTGCATTTTTATCTGATGAGAATTTTTGCTCAACAGATTTGGTCACATGTTAATTTATTAGTTTTGACGGAAAATTCTTATGAGACTATTTGTATTGACACGAGACTAAATTAATGAGCACAAATTCTCATGAAATCAAAAGTATAATTTACCCTGTTGTATTCTGAGAACGGTAATAGAATTATTTTGCGGGTCTCAAAAGCTCTGTGAGTCAATATTACTAGTTTATCGTAATAGTATTTCATGTTTGTTCATATAATATTATGTCAAACAATGAATATGTATGGAGTTATTTTTTACGGAATTTAAATCTAAAATGTGCATATGTACTAAAAAAAAAACTCTGATAACACTTAAAAATTTGTCTCAACTAAATATTCAAACATATAGATAGTGAATTCTTATTTATGGATTATTAAAAAAATAAAATAAATTCAATCATTCACTGAAAAAATGGGAGGAAAATTAAGAATTTTCTTTGAGGTTTTCTTTACATATATTAAAAAAAAAAATGCCTGCAGAGGATGCAGAGCGCCACTTGCCTTCAAATGTGTTCCCAGTCCATATGTATCTAAATATCTGAGTAATTAGAAATATATTTTTTCGGATCAATATAATCTTAAATAATTTTTTATTTAATTAATATAATTAAGAGATGCACATGTCAATTTGAATTGTCAACTTATGTAAATTAATTAAGGTAACTCACTTTTAACTTTATCGTTAAATGTAAGATATTACAATTAATTTTTATTATACCAATATTATTATTAAAGTGATATCTTTTAATAAATAAATAATATTACTAGACAAAAACTTATATGAAACGTTTCACGGTGTGAAACATACCATATTCATAAAATTAGCGGATCCATGGCCGGGTCGGGTCGAATTTTGGTAAATTTCTCAAATTCTCGCGCAAACACAATTTTTAGATTTTTAGCTCCCAGGTATGATACTTTTTAAGTAAATGCATGTTATTTTAAGGCAAAATATGTGTTACAATTAGACCAATTGTCTGTTGATGAAATAAGTTAATCCGAATTTTCGAGAAAGTAATTATCAAAATCCTGGATGACGTGTCCCAAGAGAACTATTCCAATGCAAGTAGATCATAACAATGAAGCCTAGATGCAGCTGGATCAAGTGAAAATCAACAAAGAAGATGAAAGAATCACATGAAGAGCAAGAAATAGGAGAGTAGCAGTAGAAATTCAAAGGAGGCGAGCAGCTACACCTGCTCGCCACCTATGGCCTATAGGTGGCAAGCAGGTAGTGCAATCTATGGTAGAGGAGAGCAGCCCACCTGCTCGCCCAGCCTGCTGCTCGCCTTCTATGATGCTTATAACCAGCTGCTCGCCGCCTTCATACCTGATCGCCAGAACGATACTTTCACCATTTTTGGCCAATTTCTTGTTGTATTTATCTCATTTAACATGTAAGGGACACTTGTAAGCTTCCTGTAAAGCGTGACAAGGTCCCTGCCACCACCTGCTTGTGTATTTGCCTATAAATAGGCAAATTTTTCAGAAATGAGACAAGTTTTTGTTGCCTTAGCAAAGCTTTGCCGAAATCTTTCCAGAATTTAAAATTAACAATTCCAGTAAGCTTGATTCCATGCACTGTTAGTGAAATCCAGTTCAAAAGCCACATATAAATTTGTTTTGTGAAGATTTCATTAACAGTTTGGCGCTAGAAGGAGGGTCCCAAACCTCCGTTCGGTGGATTCTATAAGTTACTAGAATAAGAACTGCAAAAAATTGGATTCTAGAGAAATCCTTGAACCTGTTCGCCGCTTGGTCTGAAGAAATCCTTGAGGCTGCTCTCTTGAAGGAAACCCAGTTGTTCGCTTCCCAAGGAGAAAATTACACAACCTGGTCGCCACCTGCTGATATGTTCACTTGTTATTTCACCTGTTCACCTGCTCATTGGGAAGGAGCTGACATTACGTAAAATATCTCGGGAAGTTTCTCAACCTAGGGTGACATCGCACAGGAGGACAACGACCACCAGAACTGAAGAACACCAATGCCTGAACAATCAACAGCGGTTCAGGGTGCGGCAATTAGCAGCAACAAGCAGAACACCCTGGAGTCCCCGCTGCCCAAGTGGGACAGAATTATATGCAAGGGTTATCTGAATTGCTCCCATTCCTACAGACTCTCGAAGATATCTCTCGTATGATGGCCCTTTACAAGGTATTGAAGCAACAACAACAACAAGGAGCCGCCGGTCCTTCTGGGATGCGACCTGAACCAGAACCCATTCGTGAACGGCGCATTCAGCGTCAACCCAAGACCGAGGCTGACAGCGAGCAACGGAGAAGACGAGAGAAGCGAGGGAAGTAAAAGATAACAGACCAATTTGGCCCGCAGGGCAGACGAACGTGGCGTGTGGTGGACGAATCAAGTCACAGTAGCCCACAGAGAAGATTACCGGAGCGGTGGGACAACAAATCACACGGAAAGCCCGTGTAGATGTCCCGTCCTCCAAGTCGCATGCAATCGTGAATGGCTACCATGGTTAACATTAGAAAGGTTGGGGCCTGAAGGTGCACAAAAGGCTACAAAGGTTCCAGTTAAATCTCATCCGAGCGATCGGGTGTCCGGCTCCGCTCGCACTAAGCGAGAGGAACTGCCTCTACGTTCTCGAACTGAGACTTCGGATGGAATCTTACTATCCATGAAGAAAGCCATTGAAGACCTTCACGCCAAGGTGTCTTTGCGCCCGGAGGGCGAGTCATCTATGCAAATCCCATTATCACCACTGTCACCAGCAATTCTGTTAGCACCTATTCAGCCGAAGATCCAGTACCCAGCAACGAACCTGTACGAGGGGAGCTCTGATCTGAAAGTGCATATCTCCAAATATACAGATTATATGATCTCATTGGGAGAGTCTGATGCAACCCAGTGCAGAAATTTTCCTATTTCTCTTGGAGATCACACACATTGGTGGTTTACAGCGATGCCTCCGGCATCGATAACTTCTTTCATACAGTTGAGCCGAGAATTTTTAACACCCTCTTTGGGAGGAGCGGCATCATGCTTCACTCAGAAGCACCGACTGGCAGATCTTGTGCAGGAAGCTGAGGAATCAGATCAGAAATTCCTTGAGCGTTTTGATAAAATTCTTCTCAAATGAGATCCAGTTAGTGAAGAAACGAAGGTGATTACCGCGATGGCAGGGCTGAAGAAGGGATCAGATTTATGGAAGGAATTGCATCTAAATTGAACTATGCCGAATTCCAGAAAAAAGCCAGAATATTTGTGGCAATGCAGGAGGCATTGAGAAAGTCATTGGGTGAAGGTAAGGAAGCTCCGAAGGCAACAACCAGGAGAAGTGGAGGAAGTTATAGAACCCCGGGAAATTTGAAGTCTTATGAAGGAGGTAGTCTGAAGGAGAAGCTCAACCAAGTCCTGACGGTCTCCATTGACCAGGTATACAATGCGGTCAATGGGAAGGGGATGTGGCCGCCACCTAGAAGAATCAAGGTGAATCCAAAGAAGGTGGCCTCGGGCAAATTTTGCGCCTATCATCAGACGATGGGACATTTCACCAGCCAATGTAAAGACTTGCTGAGGCAAATGTGGAAGTTCTATGAAGAAGGCAAATTGTGCGAGTTCATAAAGAAAGCCCCATGGAAGAGACCGTGGTAGCCCGATGATAGGGCGGAAAAGGACAGTAGCAAACACGAGGATGAAGGAAGACCAGGACCGAAGAACCAGCCGGATCGACGAGCACCACCCCCTCAGCCAGGACCGGTGAGGGAGATTTTTGTAATCGAACCCGAGGTAGGCCATGCTGGTGGATGTATAGATGGGAGGCCACCTCCGTCGAAGAGGTAGAAGAAGGCGGAACTGCACGCCATTGACCAAATAAAGGAGACTAGTGCGGGACCCTCGACCAAGCCTACTGCAGAATTAACATTCTCGCAAAAGGACTTGGAGGGTATCATGACCCCACATAACGACTCCTTGGTCATAAGCGCGAATATAATGAATGTGAAAGTTCACAGACTACTGGTCGATACTGGAGCTTACCGAAATATACTGTTCAAGAGCACTCTGGACCAGATAGGTGACTTCGGATCCTACATTGAAGATTGTAATCACAAGATTATAGGATTCGGGGAGGCTGTTACTATTCCCCTAGGCACTATAAGGTTGTCTGTTGAACTTGTATCGGTCGACGATCTCGACAGAAGGCTGACCAGGAAGGTAGATTTCCTTGTTGTAGACCAGTCATCCTTCTACAACGGGTTCCTCGATCGACCATTTTTGCATGAATTCAGAACCGCCTGTTTGACTTACTACTATTGTTTAAAATTCCTAACACCATATGGTGCTGGTACAATTAAAGGCGATCAAAAGAAAGTCTGTGAATGCTTACTTCAAGTAAAACCATCGGATTCGTATTTACATGTAATTGAAAGTTCTCCCGTACGTAGTGAACTGGGACCCAAGATGTTGGCTACTTCGCAAGATGAAGTAGAACCAATGGAGGTCGAACATTCAGAAAACGTACTAAATGCAGAACATAATCAAGACACAACAATCCTGGCGGAATTAGCGCTTGAGGGGCACCTCAATGGTGAACAACCGGACGAGTGCCTACTCAGCCAAAATTCCAAACTCAGATTGCCAACCCTGGCAGAAACAGTGCCTGAAAGGCACCTCAATGGTGAACAACCGGACGAGTGCCTTCTCAGCCAAGATTTCGAACCTAGGTTGGACTGTGAACCGATGGAAATTGAAGACGAATTGAACGTCGATGGGCCAATTTTTTATCCAAGATGGAAGGAAAAGCGAAAATGTGCCACACTAATGGAAGAATTGACGGCCATTAAAGCTTATCCAGAGAAAGAGGATCTCAAGCTTTATGTCGGGTCCGAACTATCAGAGTCATACAAGTCGAGGATGATTGAATTTTTGAAAAATAATCTGGATGTATTCGCGTGGTCTCACTCGGACATGACAGGGATTCCGATGGAATATGTCTTTCATCATCTCAACATCGATCCAGCGCACCAACCAATTTGTCAAAAAAGGCAAAAGTTTGGTCCAGAGAAGTACGAGGCACTGACAGTGGAAGTTAAAAAGTTGCTAGATAACAAGTTCATACATGAAGCATTGTGCCCACAATGGGTTGCGAACCCAGTCCTTGTTCGTAAACCCAATGGCACATGGAGGCTTTGTATCGACTTTACTGATTTGAACGCAGCCTGCTCGAAGGACAATTTTCCACTTCCTCACATTGATCCTCTAGTTGATAATACCGCCGGACATGAGTTGATGACATTCATGGACGCCTTCGCGGGATATCACCAGATCTCTCTACATCTAGACGATTAGGAACACACTGCATTTTATACCAATAAGAACCTTTATTGTTGGGATAGAATGTCGTTTAGCTTGATTAAAGTCGGAGCCACCTATCAAAGACTGGTGAACAAGATGTTTGACGAGCATTTCGGCCATTCGATCGAAGTCTACGTGGACGATATCGTCGTAAAAAGCTTCCACAAGGAAAACTGTCTCGAACATCTTGCTCAAACATTTGAAATACTCTGCGCCTACTACATGAAACTCAACCCGAAGAAAAGCAGTTTTGGAATTCATTCGGCAAAGTTCTAGGGGCATTTGGTAAGTCGACGTGGAATTGAGGTGAACCCGACGAAAGTCAAGGCCATTATTGACATGAAACCACCTGATTCAGTCCGAAAGACTCAACGTCTAATAGGATGTCTGGCGGCGCTAAATCATCTTATCTCACGCTCTGGAGATAAATGCAGGCCATGAAGAGGCAGGAGGATGATTTTGTGTGGACAGATGATTGCCAGAGAGCATTTGTTCAAATCAAAGAATATCTGAGCAACACACAAATTCTATCCAAGCCAGTGCCTAGCGAAAAATTGTTCCTCTACCTCGCAGCATCAGAGGTTGCAATAAGTTCAGTAATTATACGTGCGGAAGGTCAGTTCCACTCCCCAATCTACTATGTAAGCCAAGCTTTACATGAGGCAGAAATACGATATTCTCCTATCGCGAAACTTGCGTATGCCTTGGTCATGAGCACCAGGAAGTTGCGGTCGTACTTCTATGATCATCAAGTGGAGGTACTCACCACATTCCCAATGAGACAAATTCTTCATCGCCCAGACACAGTGGGAAGATTGCTAAAATGGTCACTGGAGATTACCAAGTTCAGCATTAAATACGCAATGTGGACAGCAATCAAAGGACAAGCTATGGCCGACTTTATTGTAGAGCTAACTTACCCACCTGATTTGACAAGGGATTGTGAACATCCGTGCAACATATACGTGGACGGATCATTAACAAGTACGGCATTGGGGGCAAGAGTGGTACTAATAAGCCCCGACAGACAAGTGTTCACATTTGCCATCCTCTTTGCCTTCCAAGCAACAAATAATGAAGCAGAATATGAAGCGCTAATAGCTGGACTCAGATTCGCGTTGGCAATTGGAGTCAAAAGATTACAAATCTTTGGCGACTCACAATTAATCGTGTCACAAGTCCGAGGAGAATTCGAGGTTAAAGACGAACAGATGATACTATATCAAAAAATAGTGGCTCATCTGATGACTATGTTTCAACAAGTTTACATCGAACAGATACCTCGACTTGAAAACACGCAAGCTGACGCTCTGGCCAGACTAGCATCAAGCCAGGGGCAATAGATATATAGGAAGTCATCATCACCAAACTCGATAATCCTTCAACCTTCGATTATAAAATGAATCAAACATTGAATGAGGGGCAGGAGGTGGACGAGGTGGATGATGATGATTGGAGAGTTAGTCTAGTAAAATACTTGACTAGCGGAGAGTAGCCTGAAGATTCTTGAACAACAGTTCGACTGGTTAAACAAGCAGCTCGTTACGTAATGATCGACGGCCAATTATACAACAGAGGATTTTCACCCCTACTCAAATGTGTATCACAGAAGTAGGGATTGGAAATTCTCGAGGAAATCCACGAAGGCATATGCGGAAACCATGCTGCAGGACGAGCATTAGCGCACAAAACTATGAGCCAAGGGTACTAATGGCCCACCTTGGAAGAAGATGCAATCTCGTTTGCGAAAAAATGTCGCAAATGTCAAATGTTCGCTCCTAACATAAACATTACTCCACAAGAGATGAAGGCGGTGTACAGTCCATGGCCATTCGCTAAATGGGGCATCGACATCATCGGACCGTTCCCACCAGGGAAAGGAAGTGTGAGATTTGTAGTGGTCACCGTGGATTACTATACTAAATGGGCATAAGCCGAATCGCTAGTGACAGTGACGCAAGAAAAGTTGATCAACTTCATCTAGAAAAACTTGATCTGTAGATTCAGTATACCTCGATCAATAGTAACAGATAACGGGCCACAATTCGATGGAAAGAAGATCCGAGAGTTCTGTGATACTTGGAAAATCAAAGAGTATTACTCGACACCATATCATCAACAATCAAACGGTCAGGTCGAAGCGATCAATAAAATTATCAAACAAACATTGAAGCTCCGTTTGACAGAAAAGATGGAAAGTTGGTCGGAAGAACTCCCGGAAGTATTGTGGTCATACCGAACGCCATTCAGAACGAGTACTAGAGAAACCCTATTCTCAATGGCGTACGGAACCGAAGTAATGGTACCAGTCAAGCTGCAAAATCCCGCATGGCGTGTTTGTATGTATAACGAGGAAGAAAATGATGAAGCCATTGTGATTGAAAAAGACTTCCTTGAAGAAAGGCGAGTCGCGGCAGAATTATGCAATGCAACATACAAGCAATACACTACCCCGTACTACAATTCGCAAGTCAAAAAGAGAAGTTTCCAAGAAGGTGATCTGGTGTTACGAAAAATTCTATCCACTCCACCTGGAACGTTTGGACCTAGATGGGAAGGACCATTTCGTGTCTCGCGAAGTTGGTCAAACGGAACTTGCGATTCGGAAGACCTGGATGGAATACCTTCCTCGTACACATGGAATGCTGCTCATTTGAAATTTTTTTATCAATAATGGATGTATGATGTACATTTGGTTATGTCAACGATGAATGAAATGTGAAAGAAGGTTTTTTTGAGAAAAAAGGTTGCAGTCTATCTGAAATTGCTTGAAACGTGGCTTTTCTGGTCAAATGCGCTCTACGTTGAGTACGCTCCTTGTACAACGACATAACGGTGTCAGAGACCAAACATGTCCTAAACAAGAGCAAAGCATCTTGAAACATGCACTTGTTGAGAGGATGTGTTACGGTGCTAGACACATAACACATTACAAACAAGAATCGAGCATGACGACCACGTAAGTCCACAATTATGGGCCGAAGCAGTGTATAAAACACTCATCCTAATGGATGTAGTACACGCTCCAAAGGATAGCATAACATACGCTCCCTAGAAACTTGGGATAATGCTTTAAACGCTCATCCAACTGCAGCGTCACTCGCGCTCCAAAGGATAGCATAGTAATCATTCCCACTTTGGCGCCCGACGTAAGAGTGACTACTCGTTACAGCCCAATAGGCTATTTCGTGAATGCTGAAAAGTAAAGCGATGCGAGCACCATATAAAAAGAACAAGCAATATATGCAGGTAGACAGGAATAACATTTCATTCCTTATAAAGTTCGGCAACAACTGAATAAAAATAAAAAAAACATCCAACGATAAAGAGCATAGGAAAGCAATAAAAGAAAACAGCAAAAGAAAGCAAAACTGGTGCCTAAAACAGATAAGGCAACAAAAGGAGCCCTAATCAACAGTAGGGGCATCAGCAGTAGTAGCATTAGTCGGTTGAGCCTCAGGAGGTGTCACCTCGTTGCTCGGAGGGGTCTGGATGTATGACATTGCAATCTCATTCTCCCGCTCTTGACGACCCTCTTCAGGAGAAGCTTCAGTAGTGTCGAAAACTCCCGAGGCAGATGCAGGAGCTTCAGCAATCACATCAACAGTAGCAGTTGGCTCTGAAGACTGTACCGGAGGAGGAACAATCGTTCGCCCTTCTCCAAAAATCTGGAGATCAATTCCAAACCTGACCAGATCGGCAACTGGAAGGGGTTGTGCGTCACTCGACGGGTGGGCTGTTACATATTCAATAAATTCTTTCTTCAAGATGTCGGATATCTTCAAGCCTCGTTCCTCCGCCAGGTGTACCGCCTGAATACATTCGTTGTATGAGCAAATATATCCAAAGTCGGATGCATCGCATATTTGCTCCAGTACATACTCCTCCGTGTACATCTTCTCCATCTCGAGCTGAAGCTTAGCCTTCTCTCTCTCAAGCTCAAGAACTCGCTCCGCTGTATCAGTATACTCTTGACGCTCTTGAGCCCTCTCAGCGTTGAGACGAGCAATTCCTTCAGTCTCCGCCGTCAATTGTTCGTTAAGGTTGCGATTGGTGTACTGAAGCTTTTTGCAAGTCTCAAGGACATTCTTCTCGGAGTCCAGAGTACTCTTGATCTTAAGAGTTACCTTCTTCAACTCATCCTCCCGGGCCTTGATCACCTTCAGCTGCTCCTCGTTTACTTGACGGAGTTGACGGGCTGTTCTCCCCAGCTCCACGGCATGATCCATTACGCTGGAAGACGATTAAGGCAGAGCTGGTGAACATATTACCCAGGAGCACATTATCGCTGAGCGTCTGCTCGTGGATGATCTTGTCCTTCGTTGCACTCCACGATTGTGAAATGAACTTGGAGGCCCTCTGCACCTCACCATCCTTAATATCCCCAAAGTGTCTCAGGACTCGTGAGCAAGTGATCTGGTGGAGGGCATCGCAGGGAAAAGGATGATCGCCCAGGTGATATCTGCAAAAGAACAATAATTGCATGATTAAGCGACAAGTCGTTTATATAAGTATAAAATAATCAGAGAAGGCAAAGACTTACGACTCCTTTCGCTCATAGTCCCATCCGACATACGTGTCATCTCAGCGGAAGCCAGGCTCGCGAGAAGAAGAGGGAGCTGAACCCTGAGGATCGGCGGATTGGGGAACGGGAGCGTGTCGACTAGACCCCCTTGATGGCCCGGTTTTGCTCTTCTTCTTGGGCTGGCTAGCCTCATCACTGGCAGAAGAACCACCGTCCTTCCTCGGCTGCTTCGTTTTCTTTGGTGGGCTCTTTCGAGCGACAGGAGCAGCAGGAGCGGCGAGGGCAGGAGCCTGTACGGGAGATGTCGCGGCTTGAGCAACTCTTTTCTTCCGCAAGACCACCATAGTGGAGGGAGTGTCTATCTTGCGCTTGTTAAGACCGGTGCCAAGATCCATTACTCTCTGACAAAAACTGTTGAATTCTGGAGGAATGGTAACAGTGACCCCTTGATCTAAACTAGAAAAGAATAAGTTGTCAGAAAACAAATGGATCAAACACAACATGAGGTCATAATAATCAAATACTTACCCTCTGGAGGCAGAGCTTGAGCGGCGAGGTTATGTGGACTGGTAATCAACCGAGCTGCACGTCTGTAATGCACGTATGTCAGATGCTTTACTGCCCGAAACTACTCGCGATGGGAAGCAGCATTGGAAAGCGCATAGATGAACAGATTTGGGATTCCCATCTGACCCCACATTGAAAATCTCGAACCTGTAAAAAGATAAAGCTTACATTAGTGAACTTTGGAGTGAATGATACACAGAGAACGTGACTTAGCTCTCAGTTCCCCATATTCTTCTGGAGTCCTAATCCTATCTCTAGCGTCGGTGTAAGATGTGGAAGCGTGCCAATCACCACCGATGAAAAAATAATTGTTCTTTCCATCGCTTCACTTTGTTTGGGATGTCTTCCACAATTTTCATTCTAGCTCGGGCTTTCAAGTAATAGTAGCCGTTTCCCTCCTCTCTACACTTCGAGATCATCATTGAGTAATGAATCTCAGGGGCCGTCAGTCGATTGGGATACCCCTCTAATCCCATCACAATCAGATAACTTAGCAAATTCCTCCACCCGTTCGATGTAATCTGAGTAATTTCTAAGTTAACATCCATCAGAAACTGGTCTATCACCGGATGCAACAGAAGCGGAAATCCAGCCTCGAGGATATCTAGGTTCATTGCAGTACAACCAGGAGGAGGCCGGTCGGCTCTTTCGTTGTCACAGGGGACATGCATATGAATATCAAGCGGGATCCTATACTCATCCTGAATGGTGGTCAAGTCATCTTCCAACAGCAGGCTTTGGTGTCGAGTAGCCTCGTACCTCGTCTCAACATATGGAACAGGACGAAGTCGAGGCCTGATGAATTGGTCCCGATATTGATCAATGTAAACCAGCCAATTAATGTCGGGTGACTCCCTCCGGTATCATTTCTTCAAGCAATTGTTCCGGAGGTTGATAAGTCTGAGCTAACTCCCTCCAAATGTCGGTTTGTCCCGGCTCATTCCCCAACTCAAAACCTTCTCCAAGATCGGAGTCAGTATCACCCCACGAAGGTTCACCGCCTCAGGAACACTGGTGGTCAGATCTCGGGCTTTTGGGACTTCCCGAACAATATCAACATCTTCAGCATCGGGTCTGAAAGACTCGGAGCTCGTTCCAAACACATCATGGCAAACCAAATGAACATCGGACTTGGTCTTCTCATTATCAGTTTCTTCGTCAATTAACAATAATCTTCTTTGGGCCAGAGGAGAACGAGCGGTCTGCCCACGATGGGCGACCTGAGCACGATGAGTTGCTCGAAAATCTCTCATCTGAAGGCTGGCGGCGAGCAGCTTCACCTGCTCGCCCGGAGCGAGCAGCTCCTCTACCAGCGGGGCTAGCAGCTCTTTGCTTGAGGGGGCGACCAGCTCCTTGGGCAAGGGGGCGAGCAGCTCATTCAATTGAGCAGCGAGTAGCTCCCTCAGAGGGGAGGCTAGCAGCTCCTTGTCCTTCAACGGGACGGCGAACAGCACCTTCTCCAGAGGGGCGAGCAGCTCCTTCAGCTTCAGCTTGGAGGCGAGTAGCTCCCTCAGCATCCATTTCAGTTGCTCACCTCCTTTCTCAAACAGCAAGATCAAGGGCTCATGATTCTCTTCCGATAGTTACACCTCTGGTGCCCCTATTTCCGGCTAAATCTGAATAATCCTATAAATCCCACAACAAAGATTCAACCATTTGTTGTTTCTTTGGGTTCCGCGGTAACATATCGGCGGAAGATGAAGAGTTGGCCATCAATTCCGGCGAAAAGCTTCAAAAAACCAGAAAACTCCGGTGGAACGATGGAATAAACGGTCAAAAGCATAATTCAAATTTAAACTAGTCCACTGAAGTCCTAAAACCAACGACTCCCAACAATGAATCGAATTCGACAATTCCCAGTGAAGAACAATTTCGAAAACTCCAATTTCTAATCAGGTTTAATCCAAACCAATCAGAGAATCGAAACTAGAGAGCAAAAAGAAGAAGAATAGGGAGAAAGAGAAATTGCAAATCTTCCTTAACGTCGGACTGCACGCACGAAGATTTGATCGATAAATACTGAAAAACTTCAAACTTGAATGCGAAAGGAAAGAGATGGAAGTGTGAAATGGATCGTGTATTTATAGTATGGGGGTAGACCTTTATTTGCAATTTTCAGGGGTCAAAATGCAAAATTTCAAAAGGTTAAAAAGTGGAGCACGGAATAAGGCGATTATTCGTATTCCACGCCGATCACGCCAACAAAGGCAGCAGCAGCTCAGCTGCTCTCCCCTCTACCTGTTAGCCTCCTCACTATAAGGCCTGCTCGCCTCGCCGCAATTCTTGTAGTTGATCACCAATTTCAGCCATTTCAACACAGGTTGACCTAATTTTGGATATTCAACATCATTTAAGCATGAGTATTTAAAAGAATACCTTGGTAACTATTTTTTCCTACGACCTGTTTATCCACAAGGGTGGTTTACGACTAGGTTTTTAGTGAGGCCAAGCGAATCTTTCAGAATATCCATTATCCAAATGTTTGCAGGTCAAATCAAGATTTACATTACTTCCCCAACAACGAAGGACTCTTATAAAAATCCAGATAGCTTGATAATTGTTATCCACCTGATGGTTTAAACAAACATCAAGCTAGGAGGCAACTGTTGATGAAATAAGTTAATCCGAATGTTCGAGGAAGTAATTAACAAAATCCTAGATAATGTGTCCCAAGAGAACTAATCCAATGCAAGAAGATCATAACAATGAAGCCTAGATGAAGCTGGATCAAGTGAAAATCAACAATGAAATGAAAGAATCACATGAAGAGCAAGAAATAGGAGAGCAGCAGTAAAAATTCAAAGGAGGCGAGCAGGTGCAGCTGCTCGCCCCCAATGAGCTGCTCGCCGCCTATGGCCTATAGGTGGCAAGCAGGTAGTGCAATCTATGGTAGAGGCGAACAGCCCATCTGCTCGCCTCCTATGATGCTTATAACCAGCTGCTCGCCGCCTCCATACTTGATCGCTAGAACGATGTTTTTACCATTTTTGGCCAATTTCTTGTTGTATTTATCTCATTTAACACGTAAGAGACACGTGTAAGCTTTTTGTAAAGCGTGGCAAGGTCTCTGCCAGCACCTGCTTGTGTATTTGCCTATAAATAGACAATTTTTTTAGAAATGAGATAAGTTTTCGCTGTCTTAGCAAAGCTCTGCCGAAATATTTCCAGAATTTACAATTAACAATTCCAGTAAGCTTGAATCCATGCACTGTTTGTGAAATCCAGTTCAAAAGCCACATATAAATTTATTTTGCGAAGATTTCATTAACAATGTTTTTTTTACATATATTTCACTTGTTTTTGTAGAAATAACATTTTTTCATTCAATGTAAAAGCAAAATGTGTGTTATTATAAGAAAAAAATATTACATTTTCATAAGTATTGTATATAAATAATTATTTTATTTTATAATAACACTTATAAAATAGTAAAAAGTATGTTATTTTGTGAATCGATATATCTAGCTTTAAGGGATGATGATTAAATTAAAAAATATAGGGAAAACACAACCTAGTCAGAAGCAACAGCCAAATTTAAGTTGAGTGTAAAAAACTTTTATGTATTTCACATAGGTCCAAACGGAAAAGTAATCCACCTATTAATTAACACTAATAAAGTAAAGAAAAACTTCTGAAACACGCAATGCCTATTCCTGAAACTACTCTAGTCTATGGAGTAATAGAACTCGTTCATTGTGTAAAAGGGTAGGTCAGTTTATATCAAATACAAGAGTGTAATTTCAAAATTAGGGCTTTACTGGAGATAGGGGGAACCAGAGAAAATCGGCACTGCAAGGGACAACGATCGACTGTGAGTTCCTTTTTTCTTTCATGTAATCTATTTGACGAAGGGTTTAGTTCTTTAACTAGACACCATACACGACGATTAAGTCGATAGTGGTAGAAACACAGAGGAAAATCGATTGTGGGCATTGTTGACTGGGGTTGAGCTTGGTTGAAGGCGGACCCAAAAAACAAGCATTCATGTTTTTTTTTTCAACTGCTGAAAATATTTAATTTGATTTTGTATTTTTTTCTTTTTTTTTTTTGTCCGTGGAAAACAATTTAGAAATGCTCTAGTTTGCGGTGGGCAATTTATGAACAATGGATGGAGGATTGATCTCTATAGGGGCATTTGGGACATGAACTATGTTGGATTAAAATGCATGTGGCAAGTTGTAGTGTTTCTTATTTGTGAATAATATTTGTGTGGAACTATGTAGGAATAATATCTTTTCAGAGTCATATGCATCCATCGATCAGTGATGATATCTAATATATATGTACACATTTATTGCAGTTTTAGTGAGACTATGAAAAACCAAACTTGCCGGTGAAGTCTGGAGGTGGCTTATGCAGAAACATCATTCCTTGTTTGACTGGGTATCTATCCTGGAAAAATGTTACTTCTATGTTAAATTTTTTTGCTCAAACCATATCTGGAATTTAATCTCTCTTTTTTTTTCTAAAGTAGAAAATTGTAGTTTTCAACTCAGACATCAAGTAGGAACAGTATCATTTGTGAAGCTAAAAAGGATTCATCTCTACTGAACTGCAGAGAGCACTTGGAGGAAAGATGAAACAACTTCCTTTTATGGGAGTTGTCTGTACATTGATGTTGTTCATTATATATAGGACCACAAATTATCAGTACCTACAGACAGAGGTATGTTAAGAGAGTTTCTACAAGAAATTTGATTGTTCTCATATGGATGTGTGCTGAAAATGCTTCTCATTACCATTCCCAAAGATATTATGAATCTCTATGTTTTACATTAGTTGATCTTTCTATTTTTTTCGTGTGACTCCTTTTTTATGACAATTATTTCCACTTCTTTCACTTTTTTGATCAGCTGGAGTCGAGATTAGATCTTTTCTACACAATGAAGAAGGTATGTCCTAGTAAAGGATCTTCTCACATTCTCTAACCCTTTCAATATTGTTCTTTATAGAGTAAAAAATCATTAGATGTCCTTTCAAGTTTTGCTTACTGAGTGAAATTAATGGCCTGTTCTAGGACTTGGGAATGGATACCAAGAGTTTGGATAGTTTGCCTCATGGTATCATTGAAGCAAGGTTAGACCTTGATTTAAAGCCTTTATGGACAACAAGCAGTACCAAGACAAAGGTACTCTTTAATATTGACTGTATGAGTTGATATGCGATTCTTTCATCTTACCACTTATCTCATTTATTACTGATTTAATTTTTTATTGATACAAATATATTAGATTTCACTTACACCCACTTCCACTCGATGAAGTGTGGTCTGTAGTCAAAATTTGTGTTCCAATTCTTATGTATTCTTTATTGTCAGGTCAGTATTCGCAGGTCGAAGAATTTGCTAGCAATGCCCGTCGGAATTAAGTAAAAGAAGAATGTTGATACTATTGTTCAAAAAGTACAACTGACTATTGATGTTAACATTGTAGATAAAATTAACATTATCCAGTAAT
Organism: Prunella vulgaris; assembly: GCA_026898435.1. Lineage (NCBI taxonomy): Eukaryota > Viridiplantae > Streptophyta > Magnoliopsida > Lamiales > Lamiaceae > Prunella > Prunella vulgaris. The sequence goes on from JAPKLY010000539.1 coordinate 29,688, forward strand.
AAGTCATTGCCTAATTATTTTTAATTCAGTTTCTTTCAGAAACTTTCACAATCATTTTGTTTCACTATGATGGCAATTTGGATGGTTGGTGGGACCTGGACTGGAGTAAGGAAGCTATACATAAAGTTGCCCACAACCAAACAAAATGGTAAGCCTTCAGACTTATAATTTGTTTTCTTGCATGTAGTCTGACATCAATTTTTCATGCCAATAGTACATTCACGATGCAACTCAGATATCTATGGCATTAACGAACAAAGAAAAAAGGAGTATATGTGTATAAAGTTAAATAATAAAATTAAAAAAAGTATTTTATTGACTTTTGTGAGTGTAGAATATTTCCTTTTTAGGTGTGTGAAAGTAGAGTTGGGACAGATGGAGTAAAATATGAGAGAGAATTGATTGTAATGAAAAGTTCAAATAGTAGGTTTATAAGTAGAGGTACAAAATGTATTAGCATTTGTGACTATATGATGTTGCATTAGGATGCGAATATAACTGTAATACGCTAAATTAATATATTTTGGGTCTTGTCTTTTGGTTTCCAGAAAGGGGGCATGGCGCGCGGGGTGATCTGCTTAAGAAGAAACGCGCAAGACTACAAAAGTGTGGACAAAGCCACGAAGAAAATGACCAGGTCACGAGCAAGGTTGCAGTGGAAGGGCACATGAACCCTTTATGTTGATTATTTATATAGGATGCATTATAGTAATATAGTTTACTGCATATTGATGTGAATATCTAGTTCCCCCAGCTTGTTGTGGGCATATTTGTGGATGTTTTTTGCTAACAGGATGTAATGGTTCTTGCCCAGGTGGTGGTAATTGGCTTTTATTGCAAGTTTGTATTGGACCTTTTGTTAAACAAATATATTGTTGACAATTGATGATTTGTAGCTGCACAATCTAAATTGAGCAATTGGCTTGAGATTGGGAACCGTGGTTAGCAAGTATTAAAACTGCAGAGGAGCTGTTGAATGCAAACAGCCAGAGGCGAAATACACGAAAATAAATTGTAATTATAGTACAGCATAATATACTACTAAAACATATACAGTTCATTATACTACATTTATTCTGTTAGTGACAACAGACTGAATAAAAATAGTGAATAGCTCTCTACCGTAGCACATCAATTCCCCATATTTGTTGGCTAATAGAATTATTTAGAATAAATTCCTTCATGTTTCCCTCTGCGCTTGTGCTTGCAGAGGAAATAAAGGAAGAAAATGAGCCTAGAGTTTTGATGATATGCTGGAAAAATAAGCATGTAAAATGTGTTTGTCTTAGGACATTAATTAATTAAAACCAAAAGAAAACCTCCGACTTTTCACTCCATTGGTTTCTTTCTCTTATTATTCCATTTGTCTTGTGTGGAAATCTAATTCAACCTCCCTTTTTCCTCCTTTTTATCCTCCTATTATATTTTATTATTGGGGCAATCACAACTAGGACCATTTTTTATTTCAAAATTAAAGGTAGGACCAAAAAACTTTTTTCAATAACAAATAGGACTAAAATTACTTTTTCATAATTATGCTGACATTTTTAGTAGCCTAGACTACTGCTTCAGTAGCCCTACTCTGACATGCTACAATACCTGAATTGAAATTTAGAACGCTATAATATGGTATAAACGAGTAAACTATAGTATAATTGAGAATAGTATAGTATAAACGAGTAAACTATAGTATAACAGAGAACACTATAGTATAATCAACCATCTCATATTCATGCAATAGTATAATAAACTAATAAAAAAAAATAGTATTTTTATTTTCAACAATCACCGTCATGATGAACTAAAATTCACATTCTCTTTTCTGTCCACTCTAAAAACTCCATAAAATCATCATTACATTTCATAACAATAACATAAACATCCAACAATTAAAAAAAATGAAAATTGTAACACCAAAATTACATTAAGACAAATAAATGGATTCAACACCACTACATTGATTCGATCCATGTACTTGTAATCACAACAACAGTCCTCTACAAGTCCATGGTACTTAATCCACTCACACAAAGTCATTCCAATACACAAGAAACATCAATATTTTCCATGTCTAATTACTTTCAGCTGAGGCCACTTCCTTTTGCTGTATTTCTTCTTTTGAACATTTCTTCCTTCCTGATACATGACTAGCATAAATTGTCAACAGTTACTAAATTAGGAAAAATAGATAAATCCTCACAAGAAATGTATAAGCACACTGGTCTTCAAATTTAGATCAGTCAACTGCAGGATAGTTAGAGCGAGGGAAGCGATGTTGGAAGTACATCTCTAATATAGATTCTGCTTAGATCATCATAAGTTTTGGTCCAACAGCAAGTTGATCTTAATAGAGGTGAAAAAGAAAGTTTTTTGAACTGAAAGATTTTTTAGATTATGAATTAGACAATTACGTGGCATGTGTTATTGCCAGTCTCCCACCATGTTGTTGCTCCTTATTCTATTCAGCATTTGATAGTTGCATGTTCTGTTAGCTTCTACTGCTTAGCCAAAACTCCATAGATCACCTCTGGATAAATAAAATATCTAACCAAATTTCACAATGTCACCACAACAATTAACATCATAGAAAACAAAATTTTTGCAACTTTTACCATTCCTGTAAATCTGTAACAGACACCATAATAGAGATCATTTTACTTGCCAAAATATTAACATTATCATCTATTCATGAATCTAATTTTCATGTGCATATTACAACAATTAACGCTGACTACAAATATATACTGTATCTGCCCAACACAATACAAGAAATAACTCAATTGCCTATTATTTGGCAAAAACTTATACTCTAACTATTTGGTATTTGCTTGAATTGAACAGGCTTTTATGTTGACTAGCTACCACCTAGTAAGAGTTATTGATTCTTTTGTTAGTAATCAATGGTGATGGTGAATGCAATATTTCCTTTATAACTAAAGTTACTGCTTGATTTACGTTATCAAAACTACAGAGAGAACATATAGAAAGAGTTATAATATAATTAGGAAATCGTTGACATTGTTGATTCAGATAACCTTAGGATGCATGCTCTATGGAGATGTTCAACACTTACCTCTAGAATTATAAGCTAGTTGATTAAACTGTCAAGCAAGATAGACATACAAAAGAACTGCACTCTACCAAACCTTAACACATACTCAGCAGTTAGCTTCGGGGTGCTGGAATTAATTCGAAATTCCCAGTTACGTATAATGTCAAAGATCGCTAATTAGTTACTCCGTATTTTCCTCCACCAACATCAATACACAAACCCTAATTGGTCAAATTCGAATATTTCCTTTGTCTTCTGACTGATGCGGTACTCAAACAAGATGAATTTAGTAATGCTTCATTCACGCACCGTCCTTTCGACTATTGAATTTAAAAATTCGAATAACAGACCGTATATTATCTACGAAACCCTGATTCACATATCCCACATTCATTTCTACACTCACACCTTAAAAATCAACATATCGGAATGAATAGCCAGAAAATGGCATCGGAGGAGAATAAACTTACCAAACCCTTGCCGTCGCACAGTGTCGCTCCAAACCCCTATCAAACTCATAAGTCACTAAAAAATTAATCTATCATTGTGATTAAATTTCTATCAGTAATGTTCATGATGCTCTCTTTTATACACCCACTAATGTATATAGACCAAAAAGATGTTATGCTACAACAGTACTACCATAATCAATGAGAAAATGCAATAAGAGTGGAAAGTAATGAAATTCAAGATGTCATACCCCTAGCAAACTTTTTGCCATCTGGATCTAGTGCATCAACTAGAAATATATCTTCAAAGAGTGTTTCCACCATCTATAGAGCACCCAAAAGAACCTGAATCCACATAAAACCAAAACAGAAATTGGGCCACACCTCTCAGATGTTGTATGAGCACTGAATTCTAATGAAACCACAGTCTTCTTCTACTCTATATCACATTCCAAACTATAAATACAAAAAAACAATTAATTATCTAGCCCTATTATTTGAGGAATAGGTCACACAGCGTGCACGAGAGATACAATTCAAAAAAAACTCAAATGGAGAAGAAATGGAATACGCTGGGCAATGGCTATCAGAGAAGAAATCACCAAAGAAAAAACGAGAAGTGCCTGGAGGGCAGCTGAGCAGCAAAAACAACGGCGGCTGCCGGAATCGACCGGTGGAGGCGCAGCAGAAGTCTGGATACACTTGACCAGTGGAATCGACCGTAAACCCACAGCACCATTTTTCAATTGCGCCGGAGTATGATTCGTCGATAGCACCATTTTTCGCTAGTGGAACGGTTTTATATTGCACCGATTGATACAATAGAGCTGTACGTCTGGAATTTGAATTTTTGAAATGGGTCATTTATTGATGCCTGTATCCTCACGGCTGAGATGGTATTACCCGGAGGATAATTAGAATCGCCTAATATCATTTGGCGAAACACCTACTAGAGAACCCCTATTTGTTATTTAACCTTCCATAATTATGTGATAATTAGGCGTATTTAGTAGACCTAAGTGTAATCAAGCAACTGGATTAGACCGGGCTATGAGGTGTCATTTGGAGTAGACTAGAATGTGGGGTAATGCGTAGAAAAAGACCACATTGTGTTTTTTCCAAAAATATATATTTGTTCTTAAGAAAAATACATTTTATCCTATAGTAACACATGTTTGCCCATATAGTAACACAAACTGGAGAGCAAATATATGTTACTATTTGAGCAAATGTGTGCTATAATCTTATAAAAAGTTGTTATTTTGCATATATTCATTTGTTTTTATAGAATAAATAGTTTGTAACATATTATAAGAGAAAAATCATGTGTGTTACTATAAGAAAACATATTGGTTTTTCATAAATATTTCAGAAATAATTATTTTTTATATAATAACACATATAAAATAGTATAAAAGTGTATTAATATATGAATCAATATACATAGATTTAAAGGAATTGTGATTAAATTAAAAAACACATACTTATTCTTATAAAAGTACATTTTCTTTTACAGTAACATGTATTTGCCCATATTGTATCACATATTTGCCCATATAGTAACACAAATTGTGGATCAAATATATGTTACTATTAGAGCAAATGTGTATTACAATCTTATAAAAAGTTGTTAGTTTACATATATTCATTTGTTTTTATAAAATAAATACTTTTTAACATAATATAAGAGAAAAATCATGTGTGTTACAATAAGAAAACATATTGATTTTTCATAAATATTTATTTATTTGTATAGAAATAATTATTTTTTATATAATAACACATATAAAATAGTAAAAAATTGTATTAATATATGAATCAATATACCTAGAGTTAAAGGAATTGTGATTAAATTAAAAAACACATACTTTTTCTTATAAAAGTACATTTTCTTTTACAGTAACACGTATTTGCCCATATTGTAACACATATTTACCCATATAGTAACATAAATTGTGGAGCAAATATATGTTACTATTAGAGCAAATGTGTGTTACAATCTTATAAAAAGTTGTTAGTTTGCATATATTCATTTGTTTTTATAAAATAAATACTTTTTAACATAATATAAGAGAAAAAACATGTGTGTTACTATAAAAAAACATATTGATTTTTCATAAATATTTATTTATTTGTACAGAAATATTTATTTTTTATATAATAACACATATAAAATAATAAAAAGTTTATTAATATATGAATCAATATACCTAGATTTAAAAGAATGGTGATTAAATAAAAAAAACACATACTTATTCTTATAAAAGTACATTTTCTCTTACAGTAACACGTATTTGCCCATATTGTAACACACATTTGCCCATATGGTAACACAAATTGGGGAGCAAATGTGTGTTACTATTAGAGCAAATGTGTGTTACAATCTTATGAAATGTTGTTCTTTATATATATATATATATATATTCATTTATTTTTATATAATAAATAATTTTTCATATAACACAAAAGCAAAATGTGTGTTACTATAAGAAAATATATTATTTTCTCGTAAATATTTATGAAAAAAAAAATTATAGTAACACACATTTATTATTAGATTGTATGAAAAAATGTTATTTCTACAAAAACAAATGAATATATGTAAAGAAAACAATATTTAATCTACTTGTAACACACATTTTACTTATTACTATTAGTAACATGCATTTGGCTAAATTGTAACTACCTGGGAGCGAATAAATCTGGAATCATAGTTGCGATTTTTTTAAAAATAAAAAAAGACTAAATCCGACCCGACCCGGTTAAGAATCCGCAAATTTTAATATGGTATGTTTCACATGAGTGTGCCTCATATTACTAAATACACAAGACACAAACAAGTTCTATAGTTTGAAATTCGTTCACAATATACTTTAATTGCTAATTAATATGTCCAAATTACAGATGGTTCACAATTTAAGACATTATAATTAGTTTTAATTATATAACATTATTATCAAACTAATATTTTTAATAAACTAATAATATTATTAAATACATAACATATATATCTTATATCTTACAAATTACAGATGTCCGAAATATTTTCATGGCCGGAGAAGAAAAAATCAAATCAGTAAATCTTATTTAAATGTAATCTTTATATTGAGAACCAAAAAAAAAAGTATAATTGCCATTGCGAATTGGTAATTTAAACCTTCACAATTGGAGAATAAAGTATTACCAGCTGTTTTCTAAAGTATTTATAGCAGCATTCAGCATTCAGCATTCAGGTGCTCTGTAGATGTCCTCATAGGAACAGTAGTTTATGAATCACATCAAGATACTAGATCAACTTCCTTTTTTTTTTATATTATAATACTACTTGCCTCGATTTTTTATATTCCTACTAAAAATTTTAATACTTTTAATCAAAATTTTAATATATTATAATATTTTCATGATTTTGTTATTAAAAAAAAGTTTATGTATAAGCAATAGATTTTTAGACTGCTTATAAATAAGTCATTAATAATATATATTAACTACCGATTAATGATTGTTTGTGTTGATTAATTGTTTAAAACAAGAGAATTAGCGATTGATTAGAGACTGATTTGTAAGTTGGTCGCTAACTAACAAACAACTTTAGAACTCACCGACAACAAAAAAGTAAAATAATGATGTTTGGATGCTTAGCAACTGAAGGAGGTCATTAATAATAAATTGAATTTGCGGCCGTGTTGTCGGTTGCTAACATTTTAGATTAGCGATCGGCTTTTGAAGTCGATTGCTAATCATCTCAATTACTATTACAATGGATGGGTCATTGGGCAATAATGGTCTGAATTGGATATTTGAAGATTAGTGACTGTCATATCAGTCTCTAATATTAAGTATATATAGAGATCAACTTTGGATTCGATTCTAATTTTAAAATTAGAGACTGACATGGTAGTTGTTAATCATCTCAATTCTTACAACGAATAGGTTGCTGGAAAATAATGACTGAACCAGATATTCAAAGATTAGCAAATCTCCATATTGGTCTCTAATCTTAGAGTTTAAAGTTTAGGATTATAAGAGTAATCTTAAGATTAGCGACCTATCCATTGTAAAAGTAATTAAGATGAACAGTGACCGCCATATCGGTCTCTAATCTTAATATAAATAGATTTCTAAAGTCGATCTCTAATCTTAATACTCCATCCGTTCTAAAAAAATTTGCGTACTTTTCTTTTTAGTTTGTTCCACACATGTTTGCATACTTATAAAATATAAATATTCTTTTAAACTCCTACTCTTAAAAACCCTACTTCACAATCTCCATCTTACACATTCTACTCATTACACTTTCTTAAAAAATGTGCCCCCAAAAGTATAGCAGACTTTTGGAGGACTGAGGTAGTATTAGACGATTAATATTAGAGATCAACTTTTGAAGTCAATCTGTAATCTTAATATTAGAGATTAATATAGTAGTCATTGATTTTGATATTTTTTTGAATTGTCAAACTTTATATCAAGTCCTGAAGCTTTTGGCTCAAAGGCTATAAGAGGTTAATGAGGATGGAGACAAAGCAAAAACCTACTCGCTTAAAAAGAGGAATGGTAATAGGGCTGCTAAGGTTCTAGGCACCTTTAAGAGGTGTAACACTGACGCCCAGGCTAACACTATCGACAAGCTAAACCAGACCCATGTGTTTATCTTTAACGCGATCAAAGGGAAGGACATTCTCGAACCCCCTCGGCCAATGCATCAGGTTCCTCGCCACCCAAATGACAAGAGGTTCTGCACCTATCACGACAGTTCTGGCCATAATACGAGTTGCTGTCATGATCTTCTCAAGCAGCTATAGAGGCTGAGGAAGAGAAGCTGAAAGAATAAGTTAAGAGGCCCCAGCTGAGAGAATCCTGTCAGCAAGAGCCAGCACAACTACAGAGGGAAAGAGAAAACCACAACCTGCTACTTCAGAACACCAACATTGCTCGGCTTGGGGACTACGGTGACGATGACTTGCTTGAAGAGGTACCCCCACTGCATCAAGGGGGCACGTAAATATGATCAGGCCCGGTGTCTAGGTCTCCCTAATGACACTTAACACTTCTAATTGAGGTGACTAACTTATAGGCAATTCTCATTGTCCTAGAAGCATTTCATCAAACACCTAGCATGCACAACTTTCAATAAAGAACATTCATGAATAAGCTCAATTCTCATGTCTTGCTAATCCATTAGGGCTCTAAACATCCAATTGGCAATGCTAAACATTTATTCACAACATCAATTAAGAGAATTAATCATTCAATATCACAAAGCATTCATAGGATTGATAGGATCACCAAACTACTACATAGGTTTCATACACCAATGCATATAGAAATTAGCCCATGGTTAATTGAATGAACAAAACAACAATTAAGTTATCTAACATCATGATTACAACTAATATGAAAAGAAATAACAATTGTCTTACCTAAATCAAGGGAATTGAAAATGTTATCTTCTACATTGAAAATCCCGGAACTCGAAATGCGAAATTGAACCGTAGGAATGTAGTTCTAACCACGACTAAGCTAATGCAATGAACGGATCGTCGTTCCAACGGGTAGATTAATAGTAATTGAAGAAAGAAGTTTAGGAAAATCTAAGAACACACTTAGTAACTTCTCTTAACTCCCTAATCTAATTGAGAATCTAAGAAAATGAATGAAAGTGTGTAGAATGTCCTTGGAAATCTGATGCTTCAAGTATATATAGTACTCCTCATGCATGGACCACAATACCCTTCATTAAAACGCGCAAAAGACGAATCTGCCCCTGAAATCTTGGAAAATTGCCTTGGTGCGCGACCCACAACAGGTGAACGTGCGACTCCAGACTCGAGCTTGAAACCGCGCGGTGCCTTGTCGCTCGAGTCCGCACCTGGGCGGGCGACTCCGGCTTGCTGGGCGCGCGACTTAGATGAGCTTTGAGCGTCCGATTTTTGACTTCTTCGTTTTTTATCCGGTTTCTCATCCGAGTCTCCTAGGGTCTTCCCTTGAGTCATTTGAACTTCTCCACATACTCGGATCACCTCGTCTTCTTCATCATAGTCACGAACTCCTCGTTTTTGCTTATTTTTCACTACATAACACACTTTCTAGCCAATACGGGGTTAATAGTACAATGTATATCATTTTAGGGTCAAATATGAACATAATATCATTAAAACCATATAAAATAGATGCTAAATGATGCAAATATGAACCTAATCACCCGGGGGAGCCTTGGGAGGCCTGACTCTAGTAATCACTTCTTCCAATTGGAAGAAAAAGACAGAGCTTCGAGCCCTTAGTGAGGTCAACCTGATCAGTTTCCCAGAGCCCACAATTGCCAATAATATCGTGATCTCTTTCTCCAATGAAGATCGAAAGGGAATGCTTTGCCCCAAGAACGATGTGATGGTAATCTCTATGGAATGCGAGTAGATCGCATCCTCATGGACAACAATTATTTCTGCAACATTATCTTCAAGTCAGTATTGGACCAGATGGGAAACTTTGCAAGTTACATCAAGACGTATGAAATGGTCCTCTGATTAGGGTCATAATTGCATCCATTTTGCATCCATTTCTATATGGTTTTTATGAGTTTATGTTCATATTTGACCCTAATATGCTATACTTTGTGATATTGACCTTTTGTTGGCAAGAAAGTGTGCTTTATAGGTGAAAACGAGCAAAAACAAGGAATTCCCGACTATAGGGGTTGAGATGATGAAATCCGAGCTCATGGAGAAGTCTAAAATACTCAAATGAAGACCCTAGAAAGATCCGACGAGCCATCGGATCAAAAATGGAAAAGTTAAAAATCAGACGTCGAGGACCTGCCTAGCTCGCACGCATGGAGGCTTCAGCTCGCGCGCCATTGAGCTCTAGCTCGCGCTTTTGCAATCTGCTTGTGTTGTTAGTTCTCGCACGACCACGAGTTTGGAGCCGCGCAACCAGCGCAGCTCGCGCGGTCCAACAAGGCAGCTCACGCGCCAGTCTCTTTTCCAGCACAATTAAGGGTAGTTTCGTCCTTTCGCACGATTAATGAAGGGTGTTTTGGTCCAAGCGTGAGGAGCACTATAAATACTCCAAGGATCAAATTTTGGAGGGAATTTTCTTCATTCCAAATTTCATTAAGGAGGTTTTAGAGAGAGATTAGGTAGTTATTAGTGGGTTTTCTTAATTCCAATCACTTCTCTCTACAATTGTGTTCAATCTATCCATTAGATTCTTCATCCGTTTATATCATTAGATTCATCTATTCAAGAGCTACATTCCTACGGTTTGATTTTGTATTTCACTTTCCGGATCAAGAGTTGGATTTTCAAGGTAGTATAGTAGACTTTCAATTCCATTGTAATAGGTAATCTTCTTACAATTTCTTTACATTTTTGTATTAATCATGATACTAGCGTACTTAATTGTTGATTTGATCACTCAATTAACCATGGGCTAATTTCTTTTATGCATTGGTGTATGATCCTTATGTAGTAATTTGGTGTTCTATTATTCCTATGCATGATTAGTGAAATTGATTGGTTAATTCTCTTAATTGATGATTTGTATGAATGCTTGGAATGTCAATTGGATGTTTAGGGCCTAAGTGGATTAGCAACATATGAGAATTGAGCTTGTTCATAGAAGTTCTTGATTGAATATTGTGCATGCCAAGTGTTTGATTAAATGCTCTTAAGTCAATGAGAATTGTTTATGAGTAATGACCTCTCAATTAGAGTCTTAAGTGTTGTTAGAGAGATCTAGATACCTACGGAAGCTATAGGCTAGTTGATCAATCAATGGAACTACATGCTATGATAAGATAGGCACCCAATGAACCATAAGGGGAGTACACTAATGCATGCTTCTCACACCTGCTCATCTTACACAAGAAGGTGATAGGTAGATTCTTGATTTTTGCCAACATAGTAGATAGAAACCCAAGACTTTTACTTGCTTTCTTAGATTCTACTTTTCAAACAATATCCATACTATTTATCGCCCCGTATCCCTAAGATCGATATATTTTAACTTGGTCACCTTGCCATGTACACTACGACCACGTACACTTGCGTGAGACACGAAATTGACAAACATCCTCAAAGCCTTCGGATACATTGTTGTCACTCCGTACGGAAGGATCAAGCTCGCCGTTGAGCTAGTTTGCTCAAAGAATGAGAAGATTGGGATCACTAGGCCAGTCGAGTTTGTAATAGATGATCAACCAAATATCTATAACGGCCTTTTAGAGCGTCATTTTCTTGAATCATTTGAGACATATGTTTTCTCTTACTTCTTATGTATCAAATTCTCCACGGTTGAGTAAGTGGTCGGCACCATTAAGAGCGACTGAAAAATACCATGGAGATATTTGAATTACTTAAGCGCTCATTTAAATTTTGCACTTTTTGTCTTATCCATTAATATTTTAAATATCGAGGAGCAAGATCCTGACCCCTCTGCTGAAGGTCAGACCCTGATGGACCTCGATTCAAGTTCTATCGAAGTCAATCCATCCACCATCCTGACTAAATGGGAAGTAGAAATGCTTGAGGACCTAGAGCATAGGCTGGGGCATGAGTCTATTACCTTATTCCTAGATCCCCGAGGAGAAATTAAAGATTCTCGAGGACCCAAGAGAATTGTGCAAATTGAAAATTTTCAAGACATTATCGTTGACCCTACTCGTCTAGACCTTGAGGTCCTTATCGGAACCCGAATCCCAACAAAATTGAGAGGGCAGGTAATATAGTTCCTCAAGAGCATAATCGACGTATTCACATGGTCGCATCAGGACATGATCGGTATCAGCCCTGAACATGTCTGCCATCGCCTCAAAATTGATCCTAACAAGAAGCCGATCTCTCAGAAGAAGCACAAATTCGGGCCTGAGAAATACGCCATTTTGGCTGACAAAGTGAAAAAACTCCTGGATAATAAATTGAGGGTAAGGACGAGGTCCAATAGGTAACCAATACAGTGCTAGTCAGGAAAACCTATGTGACTTGGAGACTATGCATCGACTTCACAGACCTCAACACTACATGCCCAAAGGACCATTTTTCTTTGCCGCATATCGACCACTAGGTGGATAACATAGCGGGGTATGAAATGATGTTCTTTATAGACGCGTTTGCAGGCAACTATTAGATTCCAATGGCGGAGGAGGAATTGAAGCACACAAATTTTCTCATTGAGAATGATATGTTCAGTTGGAAAATAATGTCGTTTGGCCTGAAGAACGCTGGAGATATTCACCAACCAAATTGGCAAAACTATGGAAGTTTACATAGACAACATAGTCATCAAAAGCGTAAGAAGAGAAGATCATCTTAGGGATCTCGCTGAAATATTTTTGATCCTAAGGAGCTATAATATGAAACTAAATCCAAAAATTTGCCATTTTAGTGAGTCGGGAAATTTCCTCGGGCACATAATTGTCAGCAGACAGCAGGGAATTGACGCTAGTCTTGATAAAATCAAATTCATCCTCGACCTCGCAGAGCCAACAAATATAAAACAGGTGCAACAATTGGCAGGGTGTTTAGCATTGCTCAACATGTTCATTTAAAAACTAAGGGATAAGAGCAAATTTTCTACAATACGATCAGGAAGAACAAATTCTCATGGAATAAAGGGAGTCAGATGACTTTCCAACGCTTGAAGGAGTATCTCGCTAACCCTCAGATCCTCTGATCGTATCGGTATGTCGACTATACCAATCTATATCGTTATATCGCCACATCGAAATAACTAAAGTAAAATTTTAATTAATTATTTAATATTAAAAATAAATTAAATGGAGCGAAAAAATAAATTATTACCTTTTTTATTGCAATAATTTTATTTTTTTATTTTTTTCACAAATTCATAAAAATATGATAAAAACTGAATTTGTAAATTTGGGAACAAACTACTAGTATATTTAAAAAAAATTGTAACGGCGGGACTAAAATGGCAGAAAAAATATAAATGGAACTATAGTGAAGACTACTGGGACTAAAACTGTAAAGTTTCGTGACATGTGAGACTAAAACTGCATTTTACTCGTGAGAAGACAGAGGAGATAACTAAAAATTACAAGATTACCTCTCAAAATACTATTTTAATTTAAGTATATATCTTTTTTTTTAAGACTCATTATTTAATGTTACCTAGGGATTGAAATTTGAGAAGTGGAAGGGTTAAGATTTTTTTTTTTTTTTTTTTGCGTAAAAGATTAAAAAAATTATCATAAATAAAATACATTAGTTGTAGGTCATGTAATGATATGTAATTAAGGGGTTGGCTGCATATGTGCCAAGAAACTTGGAAATTTTGTCGTGGTTGGCTGCTGAACTCCGCGTCACAGTACTTTCCACCTCTTTGTCCTCATCATTAGCTTACGCAATATAAATTATTAATTATTATTGTTTTATTATTTAAGTATATGATACATTATTGCTTTTTTTATTATACTAAGGGTTCATTTGGTTCAATGGATAAGATAAATAACTCAAGATAGATTAGACAAGATTATAATTTAGAGATTATTATGTAGGAGTTAAATGATATATTTGGATTGATGGATTAAGATAATTAGTAGTGCAAGATAATTTCATTTGAATGTTTGGATTGTAAGATTAATAAAAAAACATATACAATTGACAATTTTGCTCTTTATATCATAAACAAAAATAAAATGAATAATGTTTTTCATTTTCAATATAAGGGGAGTATTTTACTAAAGTTAAAAACAATTGATTATTATCATACTTCTTCCCTAAGATAATATTATCTTTCATTCATAAGATAATTGAATTTTAGTTTTGGGCTTTTTATTAATCTTGGGCTTTTGTCCGCTAAATCAAACATCAAATTAGTTAAGATAATTTAATTTATCTTAACTTATTTAACGAACCAAATGAGACCTAATTGAATATTAGTTAAGTGATGCTGCCAAAATGATGTAAATGTGTGTGGGCTTTCTTGGAACATGCCCATGTGCCCTAAATCATTTATTATCTTAGCAATCTATTAAAAGATATAAAAATAAATAATTATAATAAATTTAAAAAAAATAAGAGAAGCCCAGACACGCAACTTTTGTTTCTGAATTAGAATCAGATCCAATCGCCCTTCAATTAAGAACAAATGATGGTTGAGGTTTATTTTAGGCTTTATAAATTAAATTTTAAACTCTAAAATAGATTTCAGTTTTGATTTTTAAAAAATTTATTACCATACTATACAGAACAAAAATTAATACTCCCTCTATTTTGAAATTTTTTTTAGTTGAACTAAAAACCATAAACATGACAAAATATGAGAAAGAGAGAAAGAAAGATATAGGAAGTGCAAAATGTATTTTTTTTAGATAAAAGAGATTAATTTAGTGAGCAAAATATATTTTCTAATTAAAAGAAAATATTTAGAAGGATAAATCTAAAAGAAACTTGGAAAAACATGTGTAAAACCAAGAATATTATAAGAAAACTCAAGTTCAAAGACAATAAATATATTTAAAACAAGGATTAATTACAAAACATGACCACTTATAATAGCATATTTACCAAGAGGAACACCAAAAATCCCATGTTACCAAAAAGATCATTTTATTTCAAGGAATGTCATTTTTGTAATCATTTTATGGGCCTCATGTGCAGGAGTGATTTCTTCACACGCACACATTTTTCTCTCACCTCACTCTCTCTCTCCTCACGTCACATGCACGCATTTTTATTTGAATTTGACTTTTTGTTATTATGAATTAATTTTATTTATTTCATTATTTTATATTTTACATTTAAAATTTGAATTTATTATTTTTGACTTTTTCCACCTTTAAACCTTCAAATTTAATTGAATTAACATCTTAATTTCTTGAAAAATTTCTGGCAGATTGAAAATTACCAAATTGATTGAAACCAAAATTAATCATGATTTTACGTTTGAAACTAAATTGATTGAAAATTTAATTAACAAAATTGAAAATTACCAAATTGAAAATTACTAAATTGATTGAAAATTACTACACTGAAACCTTAAAAAAAAAATCTTTCAAATGTCAATAATTAACAAATTTTAAATCTAATTTTTTGTTTCAAATTGTTGCCATTACCAAATTACCACATTCTCGTCTTTTTCTTTTCTTTTTTTTTCTTTTCTAATTAATTTGAATTTTAAAAATTTGTATTCTTATTTGAATTCATCATTATTTATTTTTATTATTTTCTAAGATATTTTCGTATATACATTTTTTCTCATCAGCATATATATAATATTTTTCTGCATATCATATACAAAATTGGAGAAAATTACACTTTTGGTCCCATCAACCACGGGGTTTCACGATTTTGGTCCCATAACTTACACATTTAGTCCCAAATTGCAAATTTTGAACACATTTAGTCCCAACGTTAGTCAACTGTTAGTCAACCGTTAGCACTTTTGGTCCCAACAATAAAAATATAACATTTGGCGCCTGATTTTTGGAAGGAAGAGGCAAAAAATTCTTATATAAAGCCACAAGGATGAAAATATCCCGATATTTTTCCGATATATCCACAATATATCCATTTTTCGTATGCGTCGATATCGTATTGAGTAGAAACGATATTTTCATAATACTCATTAAAAAAATATAAAAAAATCGATAAATATCGATTTGTAATATCAATATCGCTTATTTTTTTTCATAAATTAGACTAAATATCGTTAAATGTTGATAAAATATCGATGAATTTCGAAAAAAATAGTGTGTATGTATAAACTTATTACAATTGTAAAATTTATTCAAATCCGTTTGCTAAATTTATTTATTATATCTTATTCTAAATTTTTTAAAATTTACCGATATCGATATATCCGTCGAGATTTCCAGAAATTTAAGACCTCAATATTTTCATCGATACCGATATTTTCAACCTTGCATACATATTGAAAAAGGAAAGAAGCAAAATTAGGTTGTTTCATACATGTCCCAACTCCATTAGTGATGCTGATGTAGTTTTTTTTGTTTGGACCGATGAACATGAAATTGCTTGGGTCAAACATAATCTTAAATCTTCCACACCAAACATTAAGCATCCTTATTTTTCTTCCCTTAAGACTTTTTCACAGCAGCAACAACCTCTACTAAGCTAGACTAATGATAAATTTATTACCTCTTGAAATCAGAACCCACATTTCATTTGGGACTAAATGTGTTCAAAATTTGCAATTTGGGACTAAATGTGTAAGTTATGGGACCAAAAGTGTCATTTCTCGAAAAGGGAAAAAAATAACTAACGCCCACGTGAGAGGCACATGACATATTCCATTAAGTTTTAACGAACTTGGGACTAAATGTGTGAAAATAATGAATTGTGGGACTAAATGTGTAAATTATGGGACCAAAATCGTGGACCCCCGTGGTTGATGGGACCAAAAGTGTCATTTTCTCACAAAATTGCATATAAAGTAAAAATACTGAATAGAAGGCAATAATTTTTATTCCACTAAAATTAAAATTTACAGTAACAAAATCTCAAATAGATCAATTCTGTAATACAAAAAAATTCTGAAAACAAAATAAATACAAAAGTTCCAGGGCATCCAAAATTTTAAAAAAATAGCAACTTCAATCTGCATAGCTTCAAATTCATTTTCCATAGCTCTAGATCTGTAACAATTTCAACCTTGAAAAAACAAGAGCCACAATCTGTAAAAAAAATAAACTCGAGATTTTTTCAGCAAAATCTGTAAAAAAAATAAGCCCCAATCTGCAAAATAAGCTCGAGATTTTTCAGCCAAATAAGATGAAAAAAAACAAGAGGCCCAATCTGCAAGAGAGATCGATTGCTAGAAGAATAAGAACCACAATCCCCATAAAATCTGAGAAAATCCTGAAAATTCCCAAAATTTGATTATCCCCAAATCTGAATAAAATTGAAAAAATTCCCAAAAACCTGAAAACAAAAGGCCTAGATCTGGTGGCTTCGCGTCTTAGAGAGAGTAGAGGCGGTGGTGCCTTCTCGGTGGTGGTGGAGGTCAGATCTACGACGCCGGCGTGGATGACCCGATCTGGTGGAACCATGCAATGCAAAATCGAAATCATGGTGGATGGAGGCGCCGGTAAAACCAGGCAAAGATCTGGATTGAAGGCGCCGGAAAATCCATATCAAACGGAGGCACCCAAAAAAGTCAAACGAAGACCAAATTGGACGGAGGTGCTGTGGTGGACCGGTGGTCTTGTTGGCGTTGTGGCCATGAGAAAGAGAGAGGAATTCAAAATTGGAAATCTGAAAATTTGGGGTGGGGAGGGATTTTTATTTGATTAGATTGGAGTGTAGGTGTGTAGGGCAGAGATAGGGGTTCAGATTTATAATAGTGCGTGTCAGATTTTTTTATCTTGGAATTGATTTTGTGACCCTCCTGGTAACATGGGGTTTTTGGTGTTCCACTAGGGAATAACACTCTTATAAAAGACCTTATATGTAACTTACCCTTAAATCAATGGAGCATACGTATGTACTATGAGTGAGTCTAGGTAAACTATACAAGTCAAGTGTATTTTTAAAAAGTTATTCTTACTATAAAAAATTATTTTTATTTATACTGAAAAGCTAATTTTACATGGGCAATTTACCATATAAATTTGAATAACTTTTTATTAAAACAGTGATAATTTTTAGGGAAAATACACTTTTTTATCCTTTAAGTTTGGTTGACTTTGATTTTCGTCCTCTTATCTTTTGAATTTTGAATTTAGTCCTATAACTTTTAAAAAATTAACTTTTTTGTCCTGCGACCTGCTACTATAGGTCATTTAACAAGTTATATGATGGCATGCCGGTTTTATCTTATTTTATTATGATAAAGTCATATTTGAAAGTCTCTAATAGGTGGACACTAGTATGTAACTATTTAAATTAAAAATTCATTAAAATGGAACATAAAATTAAAGAAAAAATTATTTACAGTAATAGCTTTCAATAGTATGGAAATTCAAATTGATGCTCTTATTTTAAAAAATTTAATTTTAAATACCACCCACAAGAAAATCTTAAAATTTAAAATTTAAAATTCTATTATAAATTTAAAATATCATAATTTATATATATATATATATATATATATATATATATTAATTAAAGAATTTTGTATAAATTTTTTAAAATAATTAAATCCAATTTTAAAAATAAATAAAAATTTCAATAATAAATAATTATAAGGGCTAATTTAAAATAATAAGTCAATTCAATAAAAATGTTATTTTAACTGAAATTGTACATAAATTTTTTATTTATTAGAGAAATATATTGGATGATATTTTTCAATATATAACTTTAAAATTGATATTTTGATCTCACAAGATTTTTCAACGGTAATTGATATAAGTATTAATAAGAAGAAGTTGACACTCAAATAACAGAGATTGATATCAGTTTTCCCGAATTTGATATGAGCTTGAAAAATTTTTGCCCTAAATTCATTTGGAATTTATTTTTGAATTTTTTATTTGTTTGTAAAATTAGATTTAATTATTTTTGAAATTTTATTTTGATTTCTCTAATTAATATACTCCCTCCGTCCCAGAGATGTTTTCACCATTGGGATGACACATTTTTTAAGAAAAGTAGAGTATTGTGTAAAGTTATATTATTAAAATAATAAAGTTAGTTGGATTGTGAGGTTAAAGTTAAAGTAATAATTTCCATTTATAGGGTGTGAAAGCAATTGTGAGACGGACGAAAAAGGAAAGTGTGAAAACAATTATGAGACGGAGGGAGTACAAATTATGATATTTTAAATTTATAATAGAATTTTAAATTTTTTTTTTTTTTAGATTTTCATGTGGATGAGATTTGAAATTAGATTTTTTAATAGGAGAATCAATTTGAATTTTCATAAAATATTAAAATTTATTAATGAAAAAGAGTTTTTTCTTTAATTAAATGTTCAATTTTAATGATTTTTTTTGTTAATTAAATGATCAAATATCAGTTTCCACCAATCAAGACTTCAAATATGATTTTATTATAATAAAATAAAAGATTTGATTTGATATTAGGCTAATTTTGTATGAAAAAATTAAGTTATATAGATATTGCATTATATATATACTCTCCCCCCCCCTCCCATAATTGTTTTCACACTTTCCTTTTCTATCCGTCCCACAATTGTTTTCACATCCTCTAAATGGAAACTATTACTTTAACTTTATCCCACAATCCAACTAACTTTATTATTTTAATAATATAATTTTACACAATACTCTACTTTTCTTAAAAATTGTGTCATCCCAAAGGCGAAAACACCTCTGGGACAGAGGGAGTATATTTTTTTTTCAAATATGTCGTTGTTTACTATATTGAAATCAATGATTATAAACTTTTAATATCTTTAATTTTTACTTACTTTTAAGTTAGCCTTTTATAATTATTTATTTTTTGAATTTACATATTTTTTAAATTAGATTTAATTAATTAATTTAGATTTTTTAATTAATATTATAAAATTTTACTTTATATTTATAATAGAATTTTAATTTCTATTTTTTTTCTTGTTAGTGAGATTTGATATTATATTTTTTTAATAGGAGAATCAATTTGAATTCCCATAAAATATTGAAAATTATTAATGAAAATAATTTTTTCTTTAATTTTATGTTCAATTTAAATGGTCAAATATTAACATCTACCAATCAGAGACTTACAAGTATAATTTTAACATAATAATATAAAATAAAATTGACACATCAGCATATAACTTGTTAAGTGACCTATAGCAGGAGGTCATAGGACGAAAAAGTCATCTTTTTTGTAAGTTACAGGATTAAATTCAAAATTCAAAATATAAGAGGACGAAAATCAAAATTAACAAAATTTTAAGGACAAAAAACTATATTTTCCCTAATTTTTAAAAATATACTTAAGTTGTACGATACACTTTAATACATGTAATTATTTAACTATAATTGCTTACCGCATTTTTTCAGTTGGAGAATTGGTCTACTTGTGGTTTACATAGATTAAAGATTTTGGCTAATTTTTTTCTTTTTTTTGGAGAAACTACAAGCAAATTAGATTAACCATGTTATGCAGAATTTGTTTTCTTAAAGTATTATATAAATAATTTTCATGATATAAACCACTTTGTGATATAAAGTTTATATTTATGAATTTATTTTTTTGTCTTGTTAAAAAGTGGTTCATGATGAACCACTTTCATACAATACCTACTCTTTCTTAAAAACAGGTTTTCACAATATGAAAATGATAAGAATCGCTTTTTATATCTCAAGTGCGTATTTACAATTGAATTTTGATTTTGCGGGAGATTTTGGTTTTAATATTATCAATGTAAAATCAGCATTTAATATCTCTGTAAAACTCTGAATATTCACTCAAAATTTCCTCTATTCTAGAATAGAAGTTGTTAATTTAATGATTTTTTGTTAAATTTTGTTTATTAGTCATACGTTTTGTTTTTTGAATATTTTAATAATTTTTCTTAAAATTTTGTGCCACTTAAAAAAGGGGAGTAAGTATTGTGGACATAGGAGTAATATTTTAAAGATATTTTAAAACAATAATTATTTAAGAATTTGGGGGTCTTGTGTTATATTATACATTCTTTTAGACTCTGTTTATAGTGTGTAGAAAATTAGTACGTAGATGTGAAATTTCAATTATTATGTGAGAGATTTGTATTAAATCTTAGTGTTTGGTAGTAAATACTTAAAAGTAGATTATTTTTGTATATTTGTTTGGTAGGATGTAGTTGGTGTAATTTAATATTTATTTTTAATGACCTAATTTTTTTATTGGTATTTGATAGGAAATATACGTGTTAATATTTGAGTAAAAATATTTCTCTCAATTCCTTATCTCAAATGTTGTTAACAATTTATTTCTAATACCACCTCCATAGTGAGATACCTACTACGATGATAACAATAGAAATGAAGATAAAAATGTGTATTAGAACTTCTGACCCTTGAACAGTAACGGGTCGAAGAGTTCTTCTACTGTCTACCAAACAACTGATTTAAAGTGTAAAAATCCCCTTATCCACCTTATTCCCACCTACAAAACGCAGCCTTATATGATATTATATCCATCTTAATGAGTGACTAATTCTGGGAACAATTCCATCATCCATAAGTGGTTGCTCAGTTGAAGGAAGATCAAAATTTTGTATAGATTGATCCATCTAAAGAATTTATTGTATCTTGTGAATTTCAAACTTGTAATCTAGAGATGAAAATCTATTTCAGTCACATGCACTTGATTAATCACCTGTGTTAATAAAACTTGTCATTTAGAATTGTATCAGTTTTAACTAACATTATTTACTAAATGTACAACTATCTATTGAAAACGAAAGAGGATAATTGTGGAAAAAAAGCAATGCAAATGTAAAATGGATGTTTTCTATAGATGAATTTAGAATTTTATAATAAAGGGTGAAACATAAAAGAGTATAAAAATATTAATAGGGGGAGGGTGGGGGTGTGAGTGAATGTTCAAAATAACAAAATTATCCATATGATTTTAAAACATTAATAAAAAATATTCTATATACATAGGCCTAAGTTGGTAGGGGAGAAGAGATAAGGGGATGAAAAAATGTGAGAAAAGAAAATGGTGGGACCCCCCAGATAAAGTTAGAAAAGGTATTTAAAATGATGTTTGATAGGATGTATTATATTTTTATAAGTCTTATGAATTGTAATGTTTTGTTTGGTAGAAGAAAAAATATATCTAAAAAATTAACAACCACTATGAAAATCGATTGGAGAGTCACTTGGAAATTAACAACCACCGTGAAAATATATCGGAGAGTCACTTGGAAATTAACAACCATCACGAGAAAAACGATCGGAATTTAACAACCACGATGAAAAATTAATGGTGATTCCCCAGGCCCCAAAAACCAAAGAACTAAAAAAATTATCAACCTAACACCATGGAAAATCGATCGGAAAATTGCAGCTATGAAAAATCGAACGGAAAGTTGGAGTCAGGAAAAATTGACGCCGGAATTAAGGAGCCATAAAAATTGAAACCAAAATTAATTGAACCAATCGAGTTTGGGAGACTGGTTTGGACGTCGAGTTTGGGGGTTCTGGTTTGGGGCTTCTACGTCAGCGATTCCGATCCGGCAGGAATTGGGGCTTCGACGTCAGTGATTCCGATCCGGCAGCAATTGGGGCTTCGACAGCGAGGCTCCCCCTTATCCCATCGATTCTGGCAGCGAGGCATTGGTTTGGAGGTTCGACGACGAGGCTCCACCTTATCCCATCGATTCCGGCAGCAAGTCGTTAGTTTGGAGGTCAAGAAACTCTATGACGGCAAGGCTCTGATTTGTGACTTCGACTTCCATGGCTTCAACGTTTGAAGCGAGATTTTCTTGAGCGTGATGTGTATCATGATAATATATCGGACCTGCGAGATGCGATTTCTTTTCTAAGCGTGTAGTTCAAACCGTAGGGAATTGTAGGAAAAATTTGCTGACCGTGATAACTTTTGGGCACCCACGAAACAATTTCTGATGTTTGGTAGCCAGAAATCATTTTTTTCAGGGACTTTTCTGGCCTACCAAACAAGCTCATAGTAGAAAACTTTTTAAATTCTAAGTGGCGACATCCCGCGCACCCTAAATTTGTCCCTAGATGCTTGTATTTGATTAAAATAATATTTTAAGTTTGGGAAATTGCCCCTCCCATACGACATTCTACACTACTTTCCTACTACCACACACAACAAAAAAACATTTACTCCCAGCACACTATGTTATAATATGTAGACACTCCCTATTAATTCCACACGCACACCACCCCCCTTAACCTATACCTATACCTATTAGTTAGTCAACCCTCTTCCCCTACCCCTGCAAACCACTTTCTATCTTTTCCTTCTCTCTATTTTTTGTAAAGAAATGTAATCTTCAATTTCAATTTTTTTCTTTTATTTTTAATTATATTTTATTACTTTAATTTCATTTGATATATTTTATAAATTTATTTAAAATCATTTTTCTTTCCTTTTATAATAATTTAATTTTTTATTTAAAATTCTTAATAATAAACTAACAATTTAGATTTTTTTTTTATTTATAAAAATATATGCATACCATTAATTTTCACAACAAAAAGAATTAAAAAAATTAATATTAAAATAAAAAAAAATAAAAAAAACCGAATATTCATAAGTGCAAAAAATAAAGTAAGTTTTCAAATATTCGTAAACAAGTTCAAATTCATTAATTGTTAAAGTTAAATTAAATAATTGTTAAGTTCAACAAAAATGTTAAAATCACATTTTCCTCCCCTCACATCCCCCCCCCCCAACCCCTGGTCCCTCTCCATCCACCTCACTTTTTATTTGACGTCACATCAAATCAACTTTTAACTTTATTTTAATACACACAATTTTTAACTTTTATTATTTTACAACTTTAATTTTAAAACATTATTTTTTTTATAAAGTCATTTTTGCCTCCTTTACACAGCAAAAGAATTGAAAAAAATTAAGAGTAAAATCGTAGAGAAAAGTCAAATCAACGAAACATTCACAAGTTCAAAAAATAAATTTAAAAGTTCAAATGCGCATAACCATAGTTCAAATCAATTAATTGGCAAAGTTCAATTTTGTTACAATAACTTTTATTGTTCTGTAACATAAGTTCTAAAAAACTAATAGAAGTTCATGTAAGATGACCCGAAGAGAGAGAGAGAAAGAGAGAGAGAGCAATAACCTTTTAATCCAATTAATTGTAAAGTTCGTCTACTGCATTTGAAGGCAAGCATTCAATAGAATATGAATTAAAGGGTGAAACTGAAACTTTATTTTTGATATACAAAAAAAATTAGAAAGTTTAACCTGATGAACTAATACAAAAATAATAATAAAGAAGTGAATAATAGTATCAAAAAAAGGTAAAAAACCAAATAAGCAACATATGTGGGATGGACGAAAATGACAAAATGAACAACTTATATTGGGATGTGGGGAGTATTTTTCAAATTTTACGAATTTTAAGAAAAATATATTTTTTAAATAATATAGAAATATATGAGTTAATATATACGAGTGTGTACATAAATTAATATTTTTTTAATAGTATGCACATTTGTGTGAAATATTCAAATAAAGAAAACGTAATGTTTCCTATGGGATGAAGGGAGTAATTAGAGATAATAATTCCTTTTTTTTACTATTTAGAAAAAAACTCATGTGAGACTGACAAATAAATGGTGATAGTATATTTAAATGTGTCAATATTTTTAAGAAATGTGATAAGTCATTTTTAACAAAATATTATTTTTTGCTAAAATTTTATCACTTCTAAAAGTGACAATTTTTTAACTAATAAGGACACATTTTATAATGGTCTCATGAGACGGTCTCACATAATAATTATTCTGGTATTTATTGACACTTGTTATTATTAGAGCTTATTATCATTATAAGTGTCTATTTTGAAATTCTATAAAGAACTTTCGAAATTACTTATTTTCAAAAGTTATATGAGACAACTTTAAAAATAAGAGTAAGTCTTTTGTGTAATATTGATTTAAAAAGAAAAAAATTTGAAAATTCACTGAACAACAGGGTCAAAATAACAATATTCGCGGATTTTGATCAAGTCGGGTCGGATCTAGGCAATTTTCAAATTTCAGGATTTTCACTCCCAGTTGGTATTTCCTGTTGTAATATTGAGAGGAAAGCGTAAAGCATAAAAGTAAATGGACAATATTGATGACCCAGTTCGTCACAAAGTGACTACGTCTGGGGGCGACCAAGCCAGGAGATTATACTATTAAGAACTGCCGTTACAATGAATGTGTAGAATGTAGAGAATACAAAGGGAAGAT
>JAPKLY010000539.1:62537-111295 GCA_026898435.1 Prunella vulgaris
AATCCACCATGCAATTCCCCTAGAGAACCCCACTAGCCAATCCACCATGCATATTCCCCTAGAGAACCCCACGCTAGAAGGTGTTGGTAATCTCTTTTTTCTTTTTAAAGTTTATTTCAATTTATTATTTTTTTAATTATTATGTTAATTAAAAAATATTCATATAATATTATATTACAAATAAATATGTATACATATAGTAACACATTTAACTTTACAGTAACACATATTTATTTTAATAGTAACACACATTTGTCTTCAAATTTGTGTTACTATATGAGCAAATGTGTATTACTGTATAGACAAAATATATTTTTATGAGAATAAATATGTGTTTCTTAGTTTATTTATCACCCCCTTTAAATCTAGATATATTATTTCATATAATACATATATTATTATATGAAAAAAAATTATTTCTAAAAAAATAAATAAATATTTGTGAATAATAAATATTGTTTTTATAATAACACACATTTTGTTCTTGCATTATGTGCAAAAATTATTTATTCCATAAAAATAAATGAGTATATGTAAAATAACAATATTTTATAAGATAGTAACACACATTTTTCCTAATAGTAACACACATTTGTCTCCCAATTTGTATTACTATATGGACAAATGTGTGTTACTATATGGGCAAATGTGTGTTACCATAAGAATAAAATGTATTTTTATAAGAATAAATATTTGTTTTTAATTTAATCATTATCCCTTTAAATTTAGATATATTGATTCATGTAATAACATACTTTTTACTATTTTATATGTGTTATTAAATGAAAAAAATAATTTTTTTTATAAAAATAAATAAATATTTATGAAAAAACTAACATTTTTTCTTATACTAATACACATTTATCTTATATTCTATGAAAATATATATATTTTATACAAATAAATAATTATACATAAAATGACAATATTTAATCCGAAAAGTAACATACATTTTTCTTTATATTAATATGCATTTGTCCATATAGTAACATAAATTGAGATCAAAATTTTAAATTTATTACATTATGTTATATAATTATTTATTTAAATTCACAATAATTAAAAAATAAAAAATAAATCAACAGCATAACAAATATTTGAATACCTAAATGTCTGCGCATATGTGGAGGGGTGGGGGGGGGGGGGGGTGGGGGGGGGTTTGTTAATTCTTTGGGTTGGGCGCGTATTTTATGTGATTAAGTTGCGCGCGTGGTCTATTATATTTTTTTAGTTTATTTTTAAAAAAAATTACGGTAGAAATTTTTATATAAGTTTTTGTCTATGTTTATATATTGGTCAAAAATATATTTCTTAAATTGATTTGTTCTTATTTATACTATATATATATATATATATATTAAAAATTTAATAATATAAACGGGTCGAAACGGGGCAGGGCAGGTCAGGTCAGGTCGAGGCAGGGCAACAATAATACCCATACGCCATGCCCCACTGCAGGTCACGGGGCGCGAGGATCATGTAGCACGAGTCTAGGTCAAGGCAGATTGAGACGGATTAAATTGTCATACCTACATAAAATACATATTGTAACTCCCAATATTTTTCCTTAAAGCCTCTTAAAACCTTCAAGAAAACTAATTTTTCCAATTTACACTTGAGGCACACTCATGTGAAATGTTTCACAGTGTGAAACATAGTATATTAAAAATTTGCGGGTCCTTAACCGGGTCGAATCGGATTTGGTTATTTTTTTCAAAATTTTCGCAACTATAATTCAAAATATTTTCGCTCCTAAGTATGTTACAATTTGGCAAATGCATGTTACTAATAGACAAAATGTGTATTACAATCAGATTAAATGTCGTTTTCTTTACCTATATTCATTTATTTTTGTAGAAATAATATTTTTCATACTATCTACTAAAAAATGTGTGTTACTATAATAAAATATTATTTTTCATTTATATTTATGAGAAAACAATATATTTTCTTATAGTAACACACATTTTTCTCTTGTATTATATGAACAATTGTTTATTATATAAAAATAAATGAATAAGAATAATATTTTATAAGATAGTAACACACATTTGCTCTAATAGTAACACACATTTGTTGATAGAATTTACTAATGATGTTTTTATGTGGCTATTATAACATATAATCCTATCAAACAATAATCTAAGAATATGTGTTCTTGAGTGGATAATGTAGGGAGAGAAAGTGAGAGCTTAGAGAGAGAAAGTAAATGTGTATTATGATTAAGTTGGAGAGAGAAAGATACAAGAGAGGCCTATTTATAGGTGTGCAAGTGTGTGGTGGTACCTTGTGGGGCCTATTTCGCCTTAGGTATTGACAAGTGCCCACAACACTTGTCTTGAACCATCACTCATGCCACCTTTACAACATTGGTCCTACTACATGCCTATTTGCCCTCTATACGCCCGTTGCCTATCATTTCTAACCCCGGCGGGCTCCTAGGCGAGCTTCGGTGCCTTGCATTTATCTTGAGGGCAATGCAGTGGTGGAATCTTGTCGGGCCTCCATGTGTGTGGGCGAGCTCCCCTACGAATGGGGAAGCTCGCCAGCGAGCTTCTCTCTCCTGGCTTGATTGTCGATCGGACTTGGTCCCTTGGGAGCTTGGGCGAGCTTCTTCCCTGCCTCGCCGAGCTTCTCTGTGTTGACCCTGATCTGAACTGATGGCGTAGCTTCTACACGTGCTGGCGACCTTCTCAGCCTTGAGATAATTCCACGATTATTCTTAGGGAGTTCTCCTATCAACAATATTTTCTCCCCAATTTGTGTTACCATATGAGCAAATGTGTGTTACAGTATGGGTAAATAAGTGTTACTGTAAGAGAAAATGTACTTTTATAAGAATAAATGTGTGTTTTTTAATTTAATCATTATCCTTTAAATCTAGATATATTGATTCATATATTAACACACTTTTTTACTATTTTATATGTGTTATTATATAGAAAAGAATTATTTCTATACAAATAAATAAATATTTATGAGAAATCAATATGTTTACTTATAGTAACACACATGATTTTTCTCTTATATTATGTTAAAAATTATTTATTCTATAAAAACAAATGAATATATGCAAAATAACAACATTTTATAAGATTGTAACACACATTTTCTCTAATAGTAATACATATTTTGCTCCCCAGTTTGTGTTACTATATAGGCAAATATGTGTTACTGTAGGATAAAATGTATTTTTCTTAAGAACAAAATATATAATTTTTTAAATTTAATCATCATCTCTTAAAGCTAGATATATTGATTCATGTAATAACACACTTTTTACTATTTTATATGTGTTACTATCAAGGTTGTAGAAGTCAGAAATCGGTAATCGGACATTTTTTGGATGTCTAGCGCCTACGGCCGCCTAGCCGTTTGAAAAGCAACCAGTGAGATGAAGACACATAAGTACGGATCTTACACACTCAATTAATGTTCACAGCCACAGGCGGCAGTAGCAGACTCTCACCAAAAACAGCATGGTGAAAAGTAAACGTCAATTCTCAGGCTTCCACCTACCTAAAATAGGAAATTTGTTTTGATCTCCTCCAACAGATTTATTACAAATCTTTCCTACAAATACAGAAGATCTTGCACCCAAACAAGGTTATGAGAAATTTTCAAGTCGAGATTTACCAAAGATTCAAGCACTCAAAGCATACAAGCAAACAACACTCTGCAAGTTTAAATTTCCCTAGTGTTCTTAGAAATCTTTTCTGTATTTTTAGCTTAGATTGATAATCCATCCTTAGAATAGCTTTGCCTTGTAAGGATTATCACACAATAGTTGGAAACTAAAAGTTAAACCACTCTAAGTTGTGAGTTGGTGAAGTGGGAATGACTGAGACTTGTAAAACCACCCAAGGGTTGAATTCCTTAGAGAGGAAGGAGATTGTCGTGCACCTTGGCAAGTTTAAAAACAAGAACCAATCTTAAGAGTGTATTGCTCCTGTTAAATTAGATCGTGGACGTAGGAGCTTGAGTTTCTGAACTATGTTTAAATTCCTGTGTGTTGATTTACTTACTTTGCATTCTTAACTGTCATATCATTAAGTCTAAGCATTCAACATTATTTTGAAACTCAGGAAGAATCAATCTTCCCGAAGCTGAACCTAAGCACATTCCCTTAACCACGATTTCAGTAACTAAGCTAAAATGTTTTCAGAGACACTAAAACGAGTATAATTCAGGGCTCACAATTCCGCACGTAAAAAACTTGTTTAGATAGCTATTCAATTGACTAGATTCCTGAGCGGTCAGTAGGTTAGTCATCTTTACTGAGCTCACTTAGAGCACAAATTCAGTATTCAGTGTATTTGGTTCTTGAGCCTATCAGTCCTAGCGACTCAGTCTCAGTGAGCACTGTCAGTTTAAGTTAACTGAATCCTAAAGAGTTATTTTTTGAAAAAGAAAAAATTGTTATCAGTGTATTCCCACTCATACACTGATTCAGACTCATTTTGGGACCAACACTAGTCGCTAGACTATAGTGGTCCGACCAACTAGCAATTTTTAAAATATATTGTGTCTTGAAGGTGACGTAGTGAGAGTGAAAATGATTAATAAATGAACCATTTTGATGGGTATGAATTGCTTTGCTAAAGGGTATTATTTATTCTCACTAAAGAATATTAGTTTAAAAATATATATTTTCACTAAAGAGAATAAATTAAAAGATATAAATGATATTATTTATTAACATTAAAAAATATTACTACCTCCGTCCCGAGTCTTTCTTCAAAAAAAACCTGGGCACGCGGATTAAGAAAAAGGTAGAGTATGTGAGTGTTAAGTTAATTAATAAAATATAAAAAATGTACTTTATTGACTTTTGTGAGTGTAAATTATTTCTTTTTTAAGGTAAGAAGAAAAAGTTGGGACGTCCCGAAATGAAAAAATAGGAAGAAAGAGTTGGGACGGAGGGAGTATTTATTATCACTAAATATATACTTATTTTTTATTAAAATTAATTTATTTATATGCAAGTTTTCCACGGTACATATTCGTGAAGTTTATATTCAATGTCTACCACTACAATGGGCCGCATGATAGCTGGGCAAGTCTTAGTTTAAAATAAAAAAACTATTCTCTATATTCCATAGAAATTTGCACATTTTTCTTATTTGAACGTCTCATACAAATTTATATACTATCAAAAAAAATATTGATTTACGCGCACACTCACAAACATATACACATATTTATCCATATGTCATTACTTTATATATAAAATACATTTTTTTAAAAAATTGTGTCATCTCGTAGGTACAAATTCCTAAGGAATGGAGTAATGGAGTGAGTATATAATAATGATGATAGTAGGGATTAATACCAAAATCATCCCATAACTTTTTTACTTTTTCGATTTGGTCCCATAATTATGTAATGTTTCAATTTAGTCCCATAATAATTTAAATCTAACCAAATTAGTCCCGTAACTATGTAATATTTTAATTTAGTCTCATAACAATTCAAATCTAACCAAATTAATCCCATAAATATGTAATGTTTCTATTTAGTCCCATAACAATTCAAATCGAACCAAATTAGTTCCAAATCGCCGGAAATAACATAAACAAATTAGAGTATTTTTATACTCTCACTAAAAATAAACTAAAATGCACATTTAGTGAGGGTATTAAATCTCCTCACTATTATTTTTGTGACTAAAGAATATTTTTCTTGTAGTGAAATTTGGGATTAATTTAATTAGATTTGAATTATTATGGGACTAAATTGAAATATTACGTAGTTATGAGACTAATTTGGTTAGATTTGAATTATTATGAGACTAAATTGAAACATTACATAGTTATGAGACTAATTTTGTTAGATTTGAATTGTTATTGGACTAAATTGAAATATTACATAGTTATAAGATCAAATCGAAAAAATTGAAAAATTATGGGACGATTTTGATATTAATTCCGATGAGAGTAGTATGAGGAATAAATTATGGGTGGGCTAGGATCTGCTCTATATTTTAGGGTTACAAAGAGTGTGGACCAATGATCAAGTGTGAGATTATTTTAAAATGGAGATGGATGATGTAGATATTCCACAAACAGTGGGATGGGGGGCGCCACGCCGCATATGGGGCTGCCCCACCCGACCCCTTCCCGAATTTTCGGCTGGGCCCCACCGTGGCTGCACACTTCCCCATTACAAGCTCACCTGTGTATAGGGGTGGCAAAATGGGCCCGACCCAATGGGCCGGCCCAGTTGGCCCGTCTTTCAGGCCAGGCTGGGCCTAAAAATAAGCGGCCCGAAATGAACCGGGCCTATTTGGCCCGGCCCAGTAGGCCCAAAAAAAATATTGGCCATTTTTTTTTTAATTATGATGTTGCAATGCAAGTACCAAACCAAAAGACTCAAAACAAAAAACTACCCAAACCCTAAATTCCTAATTATAATTTCTAACTTTTTTTTAGTTTAATTCTATTAATGTTTGATTTTTAACCAAAATGAATTGAGTTTCAATAAACTAATATTTATTAATTAGAATTTTCCAAAATGAGTTTAGTTCCTCTGTTTGTTTTCAGGTTCTAAACGTGTGTGTGTTTTCATTTTTCAAGTTCATTAATAATATATATAATTAGAATCTTATTGATTAGTTTCATTAATTATATATATATATATATATATATATATATATAAATATATTCTTTGAGTGTGTGTTTCCTTATGTTTAAATTAATATTAAAAATATTTTGGGATTATAATTTAGTGTCTATCAAAATATCTTTATTATTTTTACATGCTAAAAATAATAAATATAAATAATATATTTCAAATTTAATTATTAAGTAATGGGCCATTTTGGCCCGGTGGCCGCATAGGGCCAGGCTGGGCAGATAAAATGTAGGCCCGATTGGTACCGGGCCCGGCCCGGCCCGTAAAATACCAACAGCCCGGTGGGCCAGTGCCGGGCCGGCCCGACCCAGCCCATTTGCCACCCCTACCTGTGTACCTTCATTGTCCCTCAATTTTGTGTTTCAGAAAAGTTTTGCATAATAATCTCTCTGTCCCAAGATAAACTTCACACTTTCCTTATATGGATGTCCCAACTCTTTCTTCACACCCCAAAAAAGGAAACAACTCACACTCACAAAAGTCAATAAAGTATATTTTTTTATATTTTATTATTTAACTTCACACTTACATACTTTACTTTTTCTTAATATGCGTGAAACTCCACCTATGAAGAAAATATTGGGACGGAGGGAGTAATGGTTAATAATAAATTTATGATAAATTAATTTTTAATTAAGAAAATAATTTTTTTAATAAAAATGTTAAAAATTTAGATTAATAATATTATATTATAATTGTTATAAATTTTATTGGCTCTAATTTTTGATACACTTACCAAATATTTAATATTTAAAAACAATTTTATAAAAAATTTATCATAAATTATTTTCATATGAAAATTATTCTTACTTTTAGTTTATTTGAATGTTTTTTTTTTTTTAAATCACCCCTCAGGGTATATCAAATATATAGAAAAATATGAAGTTTAACAATGCCAAACAAAGGAACTAGGTAGGTGAGCACAACTAGGGATGACAAATGGAGCGGATCGGGGCGGATACCTCAATATCCATGCCTGCTCCGCGCTGTTCCCCGCTGATCCGCCCTGCTCCGCGCTCCATTGCGGGGCAACATTTTGAGATCCATGCCTGCCCCGCGCGGGGCGGATCTGATCTGCCCCGCTCCATCTATTAAATTCTCATAATTTTACAAAAACAATATATTAAAAAAAACTAAATGCAAAATGTAAAAAATAGAAGGGCTTGCTGGAATGAAACATGTCCCCCTTGGAATCTCAATTCATCTCAAATGAATTAATTTTATAATCTTTTGCATTTCAAATTCTTTCCTCATCATTTGTTTCGATTTTGGTAAAATAAAACTTCAGTTTCTAGCACAGCACGCCAATTTATTATGCCAAATAATTTCACACTAAAATAAATTGTTATTTGACACATTGGTGAAGTAATTTACTTGTGGTGAGTCGAGCGTCAGGCAGCGGCGCAGGGCGGCGCAAGCAGCGGCGCAGGGTCGCGGCGTCGCGCAGGCAGCGGTTCAAGGTTCCTCTCCTCTCAGTGTATGCGGACTCTTTGAATATAGTTAGGGTCGTGAGTCTCGTGACTCTTTGAATCTAGTTAGGGTTACTGGGTTAGGGTTTTAGATTTTTAGAATTTATTATACATATTATATTAATATTATTAATATATATAATTATACATTTTTTATTTATTTGATGAGAGAGAATCAGAGTTATAATTCTATATTATATATATATATTTAATATTATATATAATTTATATTATATGGAGCGGGGCGGGGCGGATCAGGGCAAAAAATATGTAGATCCATGCCTGATCTGCTCCGCAAGCGGGGCGGGGCTGATCTGCTCCATTCTCAAAACGGGGCAGATCGGGGCCGATCCAAACAGAGTGGGGCGGATTGGATCAACTGCGGGGCGGGTCGTTTTGCCATCCCTAAGCACAACAGGTTGTGCATCGCATCAGAATAGAAAGCAAAGCACAACAGACTGTGCATCAAATCGAAGCCCAAACCTACAAACCTAAGAGAGCAGAGTCTAAAACAATATAAACCAAGAAATAAATGCAGAGAGTCATCTGAATCTAAATGAAGGGTAACCAATCTGATCCATCCTAATGAGTGTCAAAAACTGTCTGGGCGCAGAGTGAAAGTAGACAAGATGAAACGCCTGAGAGTCAGTACCAAATCGAGCCAAATAGTCAACCGAGCGGTTACCCTCTCTTAAGATGTGGATAATTTATCGTCTGAACCTGTGATAACTAGAACCGGGTGCGATCAAGAGTATGCTGGATCTGCCAGGAGCCAAATCGATCAGTCTGAAGTAGGCGAACCACCTCAAAGGCATCCAGCTCAATCCAGATCGGAACATCAAATCTCCTACCCAAGTGGAGCCCGTGCAGGAGCACCTGAAGCTCGGGATCGAAGCTGGAGCTTGCCTCCAGAGGCATGTAGAAGGCCAACTTGAGGTCACCGAGGTGATCTCGAATCAACCCGCCGCCAGAAGCAACTCCTGTGTGTGGATCATAGGAACCATAGTTTATTTGATTGTTTGCTTTCAACAATTATTTTTATGTACCCTCTCCCTAATTCATTTCTTATACACTTAATAGTGTATATATTTGAAAATGTATTATCCAATAAAATTATGGTGTATAAATATATATATATATATATATATATATATGTATTTTTAATTAGAATGATTCTTCATTGTTGCATACATTCAATTGCATAATATACATTTGAATTAATTTTAAAAAAAATTTCAAGAAATTTTCAGTCTTATCTTAAAAAGTAAGCAGCAATACCCTAATTAATTAAAAAAATAAAAAATCAGTGTTATTGCATATTTTGAAAAATTAAAATTACACTTAAAAGCTAAATGTATCCGATGTAGAGCTGTTAAAATAGACTCAATTCATTGAGCCAACTCGAGAAGTTCGATTTTAAGGACAACATAGACCTAGAAATTATTAGATGTGAAATAATCGGACCTATTTGGTCCAGCTGATTGACCTGGCTGGCCGCTTGGGCTGGGCTTGGCCTCATTTTGTAGTCCGGGCCGGTAGGTTCTTAATTTTTTTGGAATATCTCTCTTATGATATTTTTTTAATAAAACTTTTCTATGTTCTTAAGAGTTATGATACTTTATCGCTTTTATATTCTTTTAAAGAGAAAGTCTTGTATGCAATATTACACATGCAATATTCATTTAATATATATATATAATTCGCGGGTCAAAATACAAATTCACGGATATTAGGCGGGTCAGACCGCCAGTTTCAGAATGTGTTACTATATGAATATATGTGTATTACTGTAAGGCAAAATGTGTGTTAATACTTCTTAAAAAATTAAATATTTGTATTTTTAATGTACTTATAAGGATATATGTATTTTACGAAAACAAATATGTATTTTTTTTATTTTTTTATTTATGTTGTTAATGTAATAATACATTTTTTAATACTCGACAATATATATTTTTCTAAGGACAAATAAATATTTATACATACAATAACATACATTTTGCTCTCATATGCTCAAATGTGTGTTACTGTAAGGACAAAATGTATTTTTTTTATAAAATTAAAAAAATATGTGTTACTTAATTTATTCATCATTCCTTTAAATCTAGGTATATTATTTAATGTGGCAAAACACTTTTTACTATTTCATGTGTTATTATATAAAAAATAATTATTTCTATAAAAATAAATAAATATTTATGATTTTTTTTATAGTAACCCACATTTTACTCTTACATTGTATTAAAAAAGTTTGTTTCTACAAAAAACAAATGAACATGAGCAACACTTGTGTACAAATTTCTACCGTAAAAATATCCATTTTTTAAAAATTCGCGGATCTAAACCGGGCCGGGTCAAATTTGGACATTTTTTTTCAAAATTCGTGCAACTTGTAGTTCCAGGTTTTTTCGCTCCCAGGTATGTTACAATTTGGGCAAAGACGTGTTACAATTAGGCAAAATCTGTGTTACTAATTCTTAAAAAATTAATTTTTTATACTCTTCAAGTAACTATAAAGAAAATATGTATTTCTGCAAGTATAAATATGTGTTACTTAATTTATTTTTTTATTCTCTTTGTTGATTTATGTTAATAATATATTTTTTCGCTCCCAGGTATGTTACAATTTGGGCAAAGATGTGTTACAATTAGGCAAAATATGTGTTACTAATTCTTAAAAAAATATTTTTTTATACTTTTCAAGTAACTATAAAGAAAATATGTACTTCTGCAAGTATAAATATGTGTTACTTAATTTATTTTTTATTTTCTTTATTGATTTATGTTAATAATATGTTATTCATGTACTTAATACATTATTTAATACCTTATATATGTTATATAAAATATAATATATATTTTTATAAGGATAAATAAATGTTTGTGCATACAGTAACACACATTTGATCTTGCAGTAACACACATTTACTCTAATTGTAACACACATTTGCAGTAACACACATTTACTCTAATTGTAACATACATTTGCAGTAACACACATTTACTCTAATTGTAATACACATTTACTCTAGATGTAACACACATTTGCAGTAACACAAATTTACTCCAAGTGTAACATAAATTTGCAGCAATACATATTTACTCTAATTGTAACACATATTTGTTCATCAATTTGTATTATTATATGAGCATATATGTGTTACTATAGGATAAAATGTATTTTTATTAAGAATAAATATGTGTTACACATACAATGTAACATATACATGTGTTACATTGCATGAAAAATATTTACTTCTACAAAAATAAATGAATATGTGTAGAAAACAACATTTAATCTTGTTGTAACACACGTTTTGCCTTAAAGTAACATACATTTGCCCCAATTGTAACATACCTGGGAGCGAAAATCACAAGCTAAGCGAATTTTGAAAAAAAATACTCAAATTCGACCCGACCCGGTTTAGACCCGTGAATTTTCAAAAATGGATATTTCTACGGATCTTAGATCCGTAGAAATTTGTATATAAGTGTTTGTCAATGAACATATGTAAAAAAAAAGTCTTATTGTAAAATACATTTGGACTTATAGTAATATGCATTTGCTCATATAGTAACATAATATGGGGGCGAAAATCCTAAAATTTAACTCCGTCCAATCTAACTCTGTCCCAATTTTTTTTTTACTAAATATGTGATTTCAAAAAAATAGACCAGACTCTGACCAGGTTCCGACCTTTCAATATTACTTATTTAATCCTTAAACAATAAAAAGATAATATTAGTTGTAATCATGTATCTTTTAAATTTTTTCTAGATTAAAAGAATGTAAAAAAATCATTCCAATCCAACTCCGTCAAAAAAATACTATTGCAAATGATATTTTTTTAATAAATTTAGACAAATATCCGAATTTTTAAAATACTAGTTATTTTACTAGTAAATATTAAAAAGATAATGTCATCAAAATTTTAGATATTTATAGTGTTTTTTAGGTAAAAATAAACTAACTCCGTCACAATTTTTTTTACTAAGTATGCTATTTCTAATAAAATTGATCAAATTCCGACCAATTTTCGACCTTTCAAGATTACTTATTCAATCCTTAAAAATTAAAAAAAGATAATATTAGTCGTAATCATGTATCTTTTAAATTTTATCTAGATTAAAGGAACGTAAAAAATTATTTCAACCCAACTCCGTCCAAAAAATACTATTGCAAATGATATATTTAATAAATTTAGACAAATATCTGACTTTTCAAAATATTAGTTATTTTACTAATACAAATTAAAAAGATAACGTCAATAAAATTTTATATATGGATAGTCTTTTTTAGGTAAAAATAACCTAAGAAATAGTTCCGATCTAATTCCGTCACAAAAAAAAATGCTATTTCTAAAAAATGACCCGACTCCGACCAGGTTCCGACCTTTCAAGATTATTTATTTAATGTTAAATTAAAAAGAGATAATATTAGTCGTAATTATGCATCTTTTAAATTTTTTATGGTTAAAGGAATCTAAAATGTCATTCCGACACAACTCTGTCAAAAAAATACTATTGAGAATGATATTTTTAATAAATTTAGAACTGATCTCCGACCTTTCAAAATACTAATTCTGTACTAATAAAAATAAAAAGGATAGAGTAAATGAAAATTTTATATATTTGTATTTTTTAGGTAAAAATAATGTAAAAAGAAGTTCCAATCAACTTCGTCACAAAAGATATACTGAAATTACTTTTAAAAAAAATTGACCGGGTTCCGACCAGGTTCCAACCTTTTAAGAATACTTATTTAATCATTAAAAATTAAGAAGATAATGACAGTTGTAATCATGAGTGTTTTAAATTGTTTATAGGTTAAAGGAACCTATAAAATCATTCCGACCTAACTCTGACCTTTAAAAAAATAATAAGATTATAAAAAATAACGTTGTATCTTTCAAAATATTTTTTTACAAAATATTATATTAATTTGGTGTAAGAAACGAAATAGAAAAAAGATTAGGGGTGAAAAGAGAAATTTAAAATAAGAAATGAGAATTAAGGGTATATTGGTAACTTATTTTTTTTTAAAAAGCCAAAAAATAGTTTTTATAAATTTGTGGACAAAAAAAGAGTTTAGAGCAACACTTGCATATAAATTTCTACCGTAGAAATTTCCAAATATATATAAACTTAAAAAATAAGCCCACGCGCACAGGAACCTTGCGTGAATGATTTTCCCTTCCCCACCAAATACATTGTTCCCGTCCCCACCCCTGTATGCTAATTTCCCCTTCCCCAACAAATATATTATTTCCCTTCCCACCCCATGCATGCAAATTTCCCCCACCCCATCCCACCCCCCACAAACTAATTTTTCCAGCCACACAATTACCTTTTTTTTTAATTTTTTTAAATTTTTTTTAGATTATTGTGTTAATTAAAAAATATTTATTTAATATTATGTTACAAAAAAATATTTTATAAATATAATAACACACATTTAATTTTACAGTAACATATATTTGGTCTATTAGTAACACACATTTGTCTTACAATTTGTATTACTATATAAATAAATATATGTTACTATAAGGATAAAATATATTTTTATGAGAATAAATATGTGTTTCTTAATTTATTCAATTCATCCTTTTAAATCTAGGTATATTGTTTCATGTAATACATATGTTATTATGAAAAAAGAATTGTTTCTATAAAAATAAATAAATATTTGTGAATAATCAATATTTGTTCTTATAGTAACACACATTTTGCTCTTGCATTATGCAAAAAATTATTTATTCTATAAAAATAAATAAATATATGTAAAATAATAATATTTTATAAGATAGTAACACACATTTGCTCTAATAGTGACGCCCATTTATTTTTCAGTTTGTGTTACTATATGAGCAAATGTGTGTTACTATATGGGCAAAATATATTTTTACGAGAATAAATATGTGTTTCTTAATTTATTCATCATATTTTTTTGATCGGTATATTCATCATATTTTTAAATATAGGTATATTATTTTATGTAATACATATGTTATTATATGAAAAAATAATTTTTTCTATAAAAAATAAATAAATATTTGTGAATAAACAATATTTGTTCTTATAGTAACATAAATTTTGCTCTTGCATTATGTGAAAAACTATTTATTCTATAAAAATAAATAAATACATGTAAAATAATAATATTTTATAAGATAGTAACACACATTTACTCTTATAGTAGCACATATTTGCTCTCCAGTTCGTGTTACTATATGGACAAATGTGTGTTACTATATGAGCAAATGTGTGTTAATGTAAGGACAAAATGTTTTTTTATAAATATGTGTTTTAATTTAGGGGCAAACACAGATAGGGCAAAAGCTGGGGCCCAACTTAAAACTGAGTCAAAAAAACTTTTTCGACTTACAAACAAGTCTAATAACCAAAAAATTACTGGACATTAGTGCTGACTAATAAAGTAAGGACAAATGGAAAAAGGCTATGGCTACTACTGAGACTACCTATTCTACGGGGAAATTGAAACCCGTGCAGCGTGGAAAAGCTTAAAGCCATTGGACGGTATCATTTAATTTTAATAGAACCCACCAGTACTAGTTCGTCCCGGAGACGAAGAGAAACGAGAGAGATCGGTCTTGCAAGGGGTAAGGTATGTTGATAATTTTCTTTCTGAACCGAAATTTTCTTTGATCGATATGCTCCGTGATTGTTCGATTTTGAAATAACACTCTATCGAATTTGGGGATAATGAGGGCTAGGTTTTTTTTTGAATAACACTCTGATAAAGTTTGGTAGATTCTGGCTGCGTCGCTGTGAACCGTATGCGAGCGCTGTGTCGTTAGAGTACGTAGGGTTCTTGGGCGTAAAATATGACTCTACTAACGAAATGAAAAAGCGTGGTTATATTGGAATTTATTGTTCTTGAATGGCAACAATGTTTTCGTTATGAAATTGAGGGCATTCGGGAAGGTCTACACTTTCAATAATTTGCGATTATCTTTTTGAAGGATTCTTTATGCAGCTTGAGTGTTGATTCCTTAATATTTAAATAATTTCTACATTTAAATTGAAGTCTTGAGTTCATTAATTTTGTTTATCTTGTTACAAATTGTAGAAGGAGACTAGGGTTTTTTTGAATAACCATCCATTTAAGACCTATTAATCACAGTGTCGTCGCTCCTAAAATGTTTGTGTAGTTATTTCGTTTGTTTGGGATTTGCGATGCAAGGAGTGAGGCCAAAGGACCGGATGTGTGGTTAGTCTGCGTTATTTGGAAACTTATTTACAACCGATGATTTTCTAACATTATCACCTATAATGGAGCAGGAGATGTGTTCTAACGACCTCTATGGTTTAGCGAAGACGGGCTATTGGTGTAACATTGGAATAGGAAACTGATATATCATTATCAATGGCAAGACACAACTTCCAATTAAACTGGCATATGAGCTTCACACTGAGTTAGGAAGGATGCTTTGTTATGTGCTCACAAATCTTTGTAAGCCCTATCTTGCAATTCAGTCATGCTCAGTTTTGGTAGTGTGGTTACTTTGATTAGGATGAAGAAAGACTGAGGGTGACATACGAGAAGCAGTGCAAGAGGCTAAAAGTGTTGGATGAGAAAGGAGCTGAGTCAACCAAGATTGATGTTGCTCGAGCTTATATCAGAAGATTACTTACAAAACTTAATATTAGTGTCAAAGCAATTGATGCCATCTCAAGCAGGATAAACAAGTTGAGGGATGAAGAATTGCAACCCCAGGTTGCTGAATTGATTCATGGGTATGTATATATTAAATTGCTCGTCTTTTCTTATACGTGATGCAATTGATAGCACAAAACTGCCAACACTAAGATTTTCTCAGCTTATTTATCTTTAGATAATATAAACTAATATTCTTTTGCATTTGTCACCTCTGATTGTGAAATGCAATGGACGACAAATATAGATTTCAAATTCCATGGAAATGTTGAGTGAACTTACTGGCACTATACATCTAATCTATTAACATGCATGGTGTCTGTTTGATTCTTGACTGGGTAAAGAAATGAAAACTGGGTTTTGTAGCCCTTGATATCATTCATATGCTTTTCTTTCGGGATTAATTAGTTTGATTGATGGGTGTATATGTAACTAGTGCCTCTGAATGATATCTGCCTATTTCTTACTTATTTCATTTGTTGCTCCATATAATTACTATTTAGTATAAGGATTAAATTACCTCGTTAATTTTCAAGTGCCTGGTCTGTAGCTATTTTATATCAATCAGCTGATTCCTTAAACCCGATTAGCAACTTATTTTGTGTTATGTTGTGTTGATATTATTTTCATTTTCAAACAATAGCTGAAGTTTTGATCCTTTTTTGTTACTAAAATGTTTGTGTAGTTGTTTCGTTTATTTGGGATTTGCGCTGCAAGGAGTGAGGCCAAAGGCCAAAGAGGCTCTCTCTCTCTCTGAGATTTTTTATTTACTAAATCTTTGTTTTTTAATATTTTTTACACTATTCCCATTACTTTTTCAATTTTCTCCATCACATCACCTATACTATGTCAAAATTTTATATTCTTCTAAATATTTGTGTCAAAAAGTAACGAACAACTTATAGTAGGATGAAGAGAGTATAAATTACTCATCCGGTAGTTTCTGATCTCAACATTATGTTCTCCGAACTTATAATATACTTATAACTTCTCTAGGGCTCCATTTGGATGGGTGGATTTGAAATCCATGGATTTCACACACAAATAACCACCCTCTCCATGAATTTACAAATACTTTGATTTCATTTTATGTTTAAAATGGAGAAATTCTAAATCATTTTCAAACTCATGTCATTTGAAATTCCTCCCCTCCACCCCTTTTCTTTTCTCATATGTCTTACTTTTTTCTTTCTCTCCATTCTCTTTATAATTCCTAACTTAAAATGTATGATTTTTTATATAAATATTTTTTTTAATTCATTTATTTTCAAATCCTTCCATCCAAATTAAGCCTAGAAGATAAAAAGCGCAAAAATGATACTCCCTTCGTCCCGCTATAAGTTGGTCGTTGCTTTTGGGCACACAAATTAAGGTAAAAGTAAAAATGTATAAGTGATGTGATAGCAAAAGTGAAAAAATATAAGTGAAGTGATAGAAAAAGAGAAAAAGAACAAGTGATGTGATAGAAAAAGTTAAAAAGTAAAAATGAGGTGATAGAGAAAAGTGAAAAAGTAATGAAAATAGTGTAAAAAGTAGTGAAAATAATAATAAAAAAGTGAATAGTAATTTTCAAAAAAAAAATAAAAATAATGAGCAACACATAATAAAATGGACAAAAATGATAACATGAGCAACTTATAGTCGGATAGAGGGAATATAAAACTTTAAATATTATCATTCCCATCAAATAGGTATACTAAATTCTTTTGTGTACAATATTGGCCGACGTTGCCCGTAAAACTAGCTGCCACACTATTTTGACCCCACTTATATTTTATTGTCCTCCCCTCGATCTTGTCCTCTTCTTTACCTTTATTTTGCCAA
Organism: Prunella vulgaris; assembly: GCA_026898435.1. Classification (NCBI taxonomy): domain Eukaryota; kingdom Viridiplantae; phylum Streptophyta; class Magnoliopsida; order Lamiales; family Lamiaceae; genus Prunella; species Prunella vulgaris. Next base: position 80,142 of record JAPKLY010000539.1, read on the forward strand.
TTTTATTCTTCATTTTCTCTATATGACAAATTTTATTCTTCATTTTTCTCTATATGACATTTCGAACAGCTAGATTATTTTAAATGGAAATAATACATGTATCATTTGAAAACATTTTAAAATTCACAAATACGAATTAATCTTATACTGTCCCCACCCAAAAAAAAATGTAATTTTTATATGGAAGTACTATATCTTATATTGAATTTTATGAGATGATCTTTAGATTACATCATAAATAAACATTAAAGATTTGTAAAATTAAAATTCTAATATGACAAATTGAAATTTCAGTTTAAGCACTTTTCTATGGACTTATCAATCTTCTAAATCACTACAAAAACTCCATCCCACAAATTCTACATACTGCAATATTATGTCTATATTTTTTATCAGTAAATATTAATTGTCAGTAGTTAGTTCATCAAATCTCTCTAAATACTCCAAATTCATTTCCAGAGAAAATCGAACCAAGATCACTCACTCAAGTGTGAGCTAACCACCTGATTATGTGATATTATATAGTAATTCACTGCTTTTTTAAAACTCTCAAATAATTCATGTTCTTCAGTATGTATTTTTCTTTTTAATAAAATTTCGAAAACTTAATTTGTCAATATTTTAATCTCTCCAATCTGTGACCATTTTCGCAGATTAAACTAATTTTAGCAGAAATAAAATGGTTATTTAATTTTTTTTTAAAGGGTGATCTAATATAAGTTCAAAAAAATTATTATAATTTGTAAATAGATTTATAATATTTGCATAAAATTATATTTTTTGAAGTATTTTTTTTTCTTCGGAGCACGCTTTGAAAAAATATATATATATATATATATTAGTACAAGATTCATGCACGGCTCTTCACATTGTCCAAAAGCTAAGGTCATATCGTCTCTCTCTTTCACTCTCTCTCTCTCAGGTCATATCGTCTCTCTCTTTCACTCTCTCTCTCTCCTCCCAACGCCTCCAACGAATTAAGAAGCTGTTGTGTGCGCCGAAAGGTCCCAAGCCAATGAAATTGAGACCCCAAGCCCAACTGTGTCTCTAAACCATAATAAAATTCTTAAAATATCAAATGGAAGGGACAATATGCCTACCCAATGATATTCTTCAATTTTGGATAAATAAATATTATAAATTCTCTAGCCACGTTATTCTTACATCAATCCGAGGTGTCAAGACGTCCAACTAGATTGGACTTTTTTCAGCCTGCCCATCATTCCTTAACATCATCGACCAACTCCGTAATTAATTAAGGTAAGTATTTGGTTCAGACATTTGTAACTGAATAATAGTAATTAAAGTTGTCGTGTGTATTTAAAATGACTCTAATATTATTTTGATTCCAAAAAACAAATGAATTAACTATTGTTTAGCTATATGACTCTACTATGACTTTGATTCCAAAAAATAAAGGAATCAACTATAGTTCAACTATATGATAACTATAACTTTTATTCCATACCATTTTCGTTCCTATATCCTTTTCATTTCTTACAATTATATCAAACGTTCCCTAAAATAAAAAAACCACTTAATATTAATGACGAAATATATTCATTTTTCAAAGATTAATTATATTCAATTAACTAAAGTCGTACGAAAGTATGCTTTTTACGTTGATTAATTTGTAGTGCTTTTATACGTAAGATTAATTTGTTTTTTTATTGAAAAGGTAGCAGCATTCTCTCGTGTCAACTTTCCAAGGGGTTTTAATGGAATAAATAAGCCAATGATCGAAGTTGCTGTGGAAAATGGAGAATGATAAATGGATTGTGACGTCTTACCCGATAAACACTAGATGAAAAATATCAATCTTGTGAGGTGCATATTTTTTTGCAATTTATTTATAAAAATTCCTTATCCTAATTTCCTTTTTCATCTATACCCATTTTACTCAATTTCTTTTGTATTAATAATAATAATTACTAATATGATATATGCAAATCTTAAATTGAAATAAATATTGAGTTATATATCAATCAATTTAAGTAGTAATTATATTGATTAACTTGTAATTCGTAAAAAAAGGTTACTCAAGAAAAAAATACCAAATATCAATGACAAGAAATCAAAAGAAAAGATAAAAAAGCAGCTCAATTATTCAAGTCTAACAGTCATTAGACGCAGAAAATAGAGAGAGAAAGAAGAGAGAAATTACAGATAAGGAACAACGGAATCGCTGGCAAAACATTCATTTTTCCCACTTCCTTTTTCTGCATGAAAGAAAGTGGAAAATCTTGTGCCGGCGACTTACAACCTCGCCGGAATAAAAATTCCGGGACAAGAAATTCTTAGAAACTCTAAGAGGCACTAATAAAAATAAAACAAAAAAAAGGAGAAAAAAAAGCTTCTCTCCTAGTCTAAATTAATTAATTAAACAAGTTTAAAAGTTTTAATTCAGCGGCCGTCGGTTGATCCCCACAAGTTGTGGTCACAGATTCCTCGGAATTCATCGACGGGCTCCCGAGCCGCCGTTTCTCCGGCGAACCGCCGGTTTTCATGCCCGGAAAACCGGGGGTTAGGCTGAGATCGAGATTTCCGGCCTCATCCTTCAAACGACGCCGTTTTTGCCCTGAACTCGGGCTTTTATCCGTGCACTCGGACGAATCATCGGGCTCCAGGAGGCCCGCGATTGGCTTCAACGCGCCGCCGCGGAGGACGGTCTCCACTGCCGCCTGGCAGACGTGCCAGTTGCCGGTCCAGAGCAACCCGACCGCGCCGTTCACCGGATTCACGGTTCTTCCGGCGGCTTCGAAAAGCAGGGACTGAAAGAGAGCTGTAGATCAAAACACAATTGTTGTTAGCAATCAAGATCATGACTCATAGGAGAGAGAAATGGGGCGGGTAGAAGAGGACGGACCGGGTCTTTGGGGTTCGGAGACGGCGGAGATGAAGGACATGAGGCCGGCGCGGCCGAAGAACTTGGCGACGAAGACGGTGGCGTGGCCCTGTGCTTCGGCACTTTCGATCCACTGTAAACAGGGCCTCAGGATGCAGGTCTCGCTGCACCCTTTTCGAAGAATCCGGCATCCATTGCAACTCATCTTTCACTCTCTATATATGTGTATATATGTATGTATCTATTCTTTTACTTTTGACAAGCAATATTTTACAAAGCAGGAGAAGGAGGTTAGAGAGAGAATATCAGGGTTGGGAAGAAGAGAAGAGGATGCATGTATATAAAGAGAAGAGATATAGAGAGGGAGAGAGAGAAAGAGTGGAGTTGAAGTTAAGAGTAGTTTAACCAGAGTTTAATTGGGTTAGATGAGTTGAAGGGCTGCCATCGTGGGTGGAGAGAGAGAAGGAAAAACCTTGTCACTGAGACCCATTTTCGGAAATACTCATGTGTGGTGCTTTGTATAAAATTCCTCAATAAGTAATTGAAGTGGGTATATATATATATTAATTATAGTAGATAATAAAATTAAAATATTAATGTTTTTTTTAAATAAGATAATCATTACCCTCATTTGATTACCCTCATCTCATCCTATAATTATTCTCCTCAGTCAATCCCCTATAATAATCAACAACTCTTTTTTTTTCTGTATACTTAGGGGATGTTTGGTAGGCAATATTATGAGTTATAAATTTTGTAAGTAAAATCCATTTAATGTTATTTGGTAGGGTATAATAGAAAAATTACATAAAATTAATCCTAAAAAGTAATCTCATTTGGTAGGGCATAATATAGAGATAGAAAAAGTAATTTCATTTGGTAGAGTGTAATATGTAGATATATAAAAACAAAAGTTACTATTCAAGTCATAAAAAAATTGTAAGGTGGAAATGGTGAGATAATTTATTACATTGTGAATAATAAAAAGGGTATAATATGACCTTTTCATTTACAGGGTCGGCCGTATAAAAAATGGGTCAGCATAAAATTTGTACCCCCTACCAAACAAGATAAGCCAGTACAAAAATTCATATTATATCGATAATATACCCTACCAAACACCACCTTATTTCAAAATTGGAGTACAACATTAATGATGTAACCACCATAAACATAAACTCTTATTAAACATATGTAAGTATAAAGAAGGAAAATAAAATTTCATTCACATTACCATTGAAGAATTTGAAACAAGTGCCCCCTTAGTTGTGTTAGAGCCAAGTTGAAGATATAGATATTTTAAATTTGTGAAAATATTAATGGATATATCGATAAATTTAAAAAGTATAAAAAATTTGGGAAAATCACAAAATGGTTCATAAAATTGATAAAAATTACAAATTGATTCTGGCAGAAAAAAATATACTTCTGTGCAGAAAAAAATTACACTTCTGTTCAGATATTGTGAACCAATTTGTAAATATAATCACTTTTTTGAACCAATATGTAAGTCACCCAAAAAAATTTAGAACAAACATTAAATATATGAATTTAACAAAAGAATTTAAATAAATTTTACAATTGTGACAAATTTATATATATACACTATTTTTTGGAGTTTTTTCGAAATTCATCGATATTTTCTCGATATCTAACGATATTTTGTTTAATTTGTGGAAAAAATAAGCGATATCGATATTACGGACTGATATTTACCGATTTTTTTATTTTTTTTAATAAATATTATGAAAATATCATTTTTACTCAATATCAATATCGATGACTACGAAAAATGAATATATCGTGGATATATCGGAGAAATATCGGGATATTTTCATCCATGATTTGAGCTTTAATATTTAAAATTTTGAGAGTTTATCTCTTTTGGTGTTGGTTTTTCTTATAATATAATGGTGAGATTGTAATTTTGATCGGTAACAAAATAAAATAATGTGTCATATATCTAATAGAATATTATTTTAAAAAAATAGAGAGGAATATATGGTATCATAAATATATAGAAGTATTATTATTGTGTGTCAAAATGCTACTTCTTGTGCTTTGGAATTTCTTTCATAAGAAGAAATGACATAATTTTAAGAAAAGAGAAAGAAGTGAGTATGAGATTGAATAAATGATGGACATTTTATTGACGTGTAGATTTTTTTTTTCTTTTGAATGTGAAGTAATGTGAAATTAAAGAAAAATAAGTGTAAAACTTAATTACAGAGTGAAGAAATTATTATTTAAAAGTTATGTATTTTTTAAAATAGTAACACTATGAATAACAATAACTCTTCACATAAATAATGGAAATACTTCCTTTATCCCAAGTGAATTTATACACTTTATTTTTTTTATGTTTCATATAAATTTGAACATTAATAAAAAAAGAAATATCGATGTATGTGCACAGTTACAAAATTATACATATATTTATCTACATATTATTATTTTATTTATAAAATAAATATTTTAAAAGAAATATTATTTCGTAAAATGCAAATTCGTACTACCAAATAAAAGAGTAACACTCATAAAAGAAAAAAAGTTAGCTTGAATTCAATTTCCATAGAGAGAGAAAAGGGAGAGAGAGAAGTGGTTGGGTTAGATTCCAAAGTATTGGGCAGTAGCGGCTCCTAGTTTCCGCGGATGGCTATCCATCCTCAACCGTTGGATTCTACATATTGACTCTTTGATAACTTATCACTTTCCTCTTTATTTTCCCCTCACAAAAATATAATATTAAATTGGAACAAGTTGTGTAATTTGAGGGACCAGATTGCCATCAATTTTCTGCCAATTCAATTATAAGGAAACAAGAAATGTTGGTCACAAAAGAGTGTGAGGTCACCACTTGAATTCGCTGATAAAAATATCGCTGATGCTATTGTCGTGTTGAGAACCAGCCTATTCCACAGGCCTATTTAAAGCTCTATTTAATTCCACCATTTTAGTAAAGTAAGGGCAAAGGAAAAAGAAAACGAAAATAAAGGAATTAATCCATTTTCTCCCTTATTTCATGTTTCTTACTTTATTTGTTCCAAGATACTCCACCCACACATCCCACTGTAAATAGCTCATTATGTCATTTTCGTCCGTCCTACTATATGTTATTTATTTATTTTTTTATCTTTTTGAAAATTACTATTCACTTTTTTATTATTATTTTCAGTACTTTTTACATTATTTTCATTAATTTTTCACTTTTCTTCATCACATCGCTTATACTTTTTCACTTTTTTTCATCACATCACTTATACTTTTTCACTTTTATCTTAATTCTTGTGCCCAAAAGCAACGAACAACTTATAACGAGACGGATGAAGTAATATTTATACTTTTAATTTTGGGATGTCTCAACTCTTTTTTTACATCTTAAAATTAAAATAAGAGTTAATTCTATATAAATGCATCATATTTTACTCACCATTTAATTTAATCTCGACTTTCACGATTATTATTAAAAATCCCAACTTTTTGAATAATTTCAATTCGATATACATTTTTTATTTTCGGCGGATAACTGACGTGTCTCGCCGGAGCGCGATAAAGGTTGTCACGCTGACGTCCATGTTGGGGAATTAAACGCGGATCTATTCGGGTTTTACGCTAAATACAAATTTAAGCCTACAATTAATATCATGATTTAAACATAATTAAATCAAATAATTGTATACCCAACAACGGGCTTTGCATGCAAAACATATGAACATATAAAATCACATAAAGCCCTACAGATGCGGAACTAAGGGATTTAGTGAATTATACCTCTCGATGAAAAGACAGTTTTTGAGACAAAATGCGTCCTTTTGAGATGCTTCAGATAAATGGTATTGTTAGTAGTGGTGTCCCCAAAAGTCCTTCTTATGTGCCTTTGCTTTTAACAATCAAAATGATTGACCCAAAAACCTTCTCAAGTATTCCCTCGTCCTTACTCGCACATCCGGTGGAAGACCACACAAATAATTTCAACACAAGGAAAACGAATAATTTTGTTGCCCAACACCCTACGATTTTTGAAAATTATAGGCTTCAATAATAAATGAATAGAAGTCTTGTATCATCTCATATTTATAATGAGAATACAAGATTTTGAATATCTTGAATATCTTAAATATCTAATATTTCAAATCTTGATTATCATGAATATCAAATATTCTAATCTTGATAATCTTGAATATTAAATATTCAATTCTTGATATTTCTAATCATATAATTTTCGAAAAATATGCTTTATATTTAATTTAATGAGATCTTGATTTTATTAGATATTCTTGTATTCGAAATACAAATCTATTTTCCATAATATACTCATGGATTTAATATATTTTTTTCGAAAATTACAAAATAATTTGGGCTCAAAATTTTTATTTTATTTTAATCACCTTGTTCATTGATGGACATTTAATTGGGCTACCTAAGGGCTTTAGGAGAATTAAGATTGGACCTCCTAATGAGCCTTGAATTTTAGCATTGAGCCCAATGTCATTCAACCTATTAACATTAATCTCACTCCACTATAGGATTAATGTTGCATTATCCATCTAAACCCATATTACAATCATATGGCTCCCGGTCATTATTTCCCGTGTTTAAGATTCTCTTGTCCGTTAATTAATCAAGCCACTAAACACTTTAATTAATTTAGCATCTTAAGCTTGGAGTAAGGACAACTCTTCTTTATCATCATACCGGAAACAAATTCCACTTGCAAGATTTAGTATGATAAACGTTTAGAGCCCACCAAGGGGACTAATCATGCAAGACTCTCCAAGCACACGTTCCTCTGTATTAAATCTTAGCAACTGTCATGTTCTCAATGGTGTCGCCCAAGATGCAAAGTATTGAGTCTCATTGACTCTCTACCCATAACAAAATAAAGCGCCACACAGGGATTACACACAATCCTATTTAAGGGACAAATGTTTAGAAATAAACGACCATTGAGGTCTAATTCTTCATCCCATAAATCAGTACGGAAGAATTACCTCCCTGTAGGTCTTCTTCAATGCATCATCATGCACTAGTGTAATCCCTTGGTCAAGATAAGTCAATCTGGAATTTACACATCAACCGTTTACCAATGGGTGTTCAAATCTCATCTAGGTTGTGAATTTTAGTACTTGTTACAAGACACTGATAATGTGATCATGCTGTGAGTTATCTGGGGATCACCACATTTATCTATAGTGTAACTTGTACTATTTACTTTGAACGGATTGCAATAAATAAATAACATTCATATTTATATGAAGCACATTGATAAAAGATTTATTTTAGATAAAACTCAAAGATTCAGTTTAGTTATACAAAGTAAAAGCATACTTTCTAGTATAACCCTAATAATCTCCCACTTATACTCAAAGTCTGCTTTTAAGTACACTACAACATATCTATGTACTCCACATGTCCTAATAATTTCTCCCACTTGTACTCAAAGTAGATTGGCAACACACTTAACTCTCATTCCTTCCACATGTCTCTCGAATGTCGACAGAGGCAGACCCTATGTGAAAGGATCAACTAGGTTGTCTTCCGTTGCGATCTTTTTCATTTCTATGTCTCCTCTATTAACAATTTCTCGTATAAGATGGTACTTCCTTTCAATGTGTTTGCTGGCTTTGTGGGCTCTTGGTTCCCTTTAATTTGCAACTGCTCCGGCATTGTCACAATAAACCGTGACGATGTCGGGCAAATTCGGAACTACATCCAAGTCCACTAAGAAGATCTTGAGCCAAACCGCCTCTTTCGCCGCTTCACAAGCAGCTACATATTCGGCTTCCATGGTAGAATCAGCGATGCATTTCTGCTTAACGCTTCTCCATGTCACGGTTGCACCTCCTAGACAGAACACACTACCCGAGATAGACTTTCTGGAATCTAAATTTGATTAGAAATCCGAGTACGTATAACCTACGGGGATTAGACTATCTGACTGATAGACCAACATTCTATCTCGAGTTCGCTTGAGATATTTTAGAATGATTTTAACAGCCGTCCAATGCTCTTTCCGGGGTTACTTAGATATTGTGCTATCATGCTTACGGCAAAGCAGATATCTGGTCTCGTACACAACATAGCATAATGAGGCTTCCAACTGCCGAAGAATATGGGATGTCTTTCATGCAATCTATCTCTTCTTGTGTCTCTTCGGGCACATCTCTTTTGATAGATGAATTCCATGTCTAAAAGGTACAAAACCTTTCTTATAATTTTGCATGCTGAATCGTTTCAAAATAGTGTATATATGAAGCTTGCGATAAGCCGATCATTCTTTTCTTGCGATCTCGAGTAATCTTGATCCCTAAGACATGACCGACTTCCCCTAAGTCCTTCATATCAAACTGATTTGACAACCATACCCTCAAGTCTGATAACACCGCCACATTGTTTCCAATGAACAAAATTTCATCTACGTATAGTATTAAGAATACCATAGCAGTTCCGACACACTTTTTGTACACACAACTCTCAAACTCATTTTGATCAAAACCATAAGATTTTATTACTTGATCAAAACATTGATTCTAAGCTCGCGATGCTTGCTTAAGTCCGTAGATAGACCTCTTAAGCTTGCATACAAGGTGCTCTTGGCCTTTTTCAATAAAGCTTCGGGTTGAGCATATAGATTTCTTCTTCAAGACTTCCATTTAGGAAAGTTGTCTTGACATCCATTTGTCAGATCTCAAAATCAAGATGTGCAACTATCGCCAAGAGAATACGAATGGACTTAAGCATGGCTACCGGTGAAAAGGTTTCCTCATAATCGATCCCTTCTTTCTGAGTATATCCTTTCGCCACAAGTCTAGCTTTGAAGGTCTCAACCTTCCCGTCCGATCCTCTTTTTCTCTTGTAGACCCACTTACATCCAATGGGTGGCTTAACAAGCTCCCACACCTTATTTGTATCTATAGAACCCATCTCGGCTTCCATTGTTGTTTGCCAAGAATCTGCATCCTTGTCTTGGAGTGCTTTGTCGTATGTCCATGGGTCTAATTCATCTTCCCCAGGGACCAAGTCAAACGACTCTCCCACGAACATGAAGCTCTCGGGTTATCTCACAACCCTCCCACTATGACGAGGCTCCGGTTGTGTTGGTGTGTCACGTGGTACAATAACTTGTACCTTTGGTATATGATTAGACTCTTTTATTTCATCTAAGGTAATCTCACTTTTGGGCTTTCTATTGTTCACATAGTCTTCTTCAAAGAACTTTGAATGCGTACTAATTACGATTCTTTGGTCCTTGGGACTATAGAATATACCCCCTTTCGTTCCTCTAGGGTATCCTACAAACAATCTCAATTCCGAACATGGATCCAATTTTTCGGCTTCCTTATCCAACACATATGTCGGACACCCCCAGATTCTTATGTGTCTCAAACTAGGCTTACGCCCAGTCCACAATTCTGTAGGAGTTTTAGGAACCGATATGGATGGCACCAAGTTTAGAATGTGAGCTGCTGTTTTCAAGGCATAGTCCCAAAGGGTATGTTTATTTTGGGACTAGCACGGATGGACGTAGGACTTTGCGATCACGTCTCTACACGAGTTTGGGATGTAACATCCAGATTTCACATCCCAAACTCAATCCACACCTAAAAATACCTATTAAACCTATTATTACTCTTTCCAACACAACACTCATAAAATACCTATTATACCTATTATTATACCTATAATATCAATCATTATCACACTTTGATTTGACATAAAGTAATATCCTACCCTACTAAAATCCCAAAACAAACACACACTTTTACTATTCATCAAGGTTTTCACATCTCAGGATTTCAAAGTCATGACTTCCCACGACCCACTTAATCCCAAAACATACGTACCCAAAATGACTTGGGTAACTCCGAATAACTCATCATGGATCTGATCATTTCTAAAAGAGTTCTATTTCTTCATTCCGCAACCCTATTTTGTTGAGGGGTACCGGGTGCGGTCAATTGGGATACAATACCTTCACTTGACAAGTAGGTCAAAAATTCATTGCTAAAGTATTCGCCCCCACGATCCGATCATAGGAACTTGATACTCTTTCGCCTATGTTTCTCGGCCCCGTCTTTAAACTCTTTGAATTTATCAAAGGTTTCCAATTTGTGCCGCATAAGGTAAACGTACCCATATCTTGAGTAATCATCCGTAATAGTTACGAAATCATCAAAACCTCCTCTAGCTTGAATCAACATTGGCCACATACGTCAGTGTGAACGATTTCCAACACTTCACTAGCTCTATTCCCCTTGGCCCCGAAGGCCCTCTTAGTCATTTTCCCCTCTAAACAAGATTCACACGTTGGAAACGGCTTAACATGGAGAGACTCCAACGAACCGTCCGCCACCAACCTTTAAATTCTCTTTAGATTAATATGACCAAGTCTTAGATGCCATAGAAGTTTTTCGTTCACGGTTGAAGAAAAATTTATTTTCTTAGAAATAGTCGATGTGTTATAAGAAGCATTTTGAGTGTGGTGTGCACTTTTAATAGTATAAAGATTATTCACTAATGTTCCCGAACAGATGAACTCTTCGTTTCAAAAAATAACAACCATATTATTAAAAGAAAGTGAGTATCCATCAACGTACAATTTAGAAACTGAAATTAAATTCTTCCTAAAACTGGGAACATAAAGAACATCTTTTAAAATTAAAACTCTATCTTCAAAAAATAGGTGCACATCTCCCACTGCGACAGCCGCTACCCTCGTAGCATCGCCTAATGTGATGAGGATCTCATTTGCACTAAGTTGCTTGGTTTTCTGGAACCCCTGTAAAGTGAAACATACATGATCAGTGGCTCCCATATCCACTACCCACGAATGGGAAGCATACGCCGCTAAACAAGTTTCAACAACAAGTGCATGAGAATTACCTTCTTTGGCTTGGGACTGCCCGTCCTCCAATGTCCTTTCTTGACCCCTCCCTCATTGGTTACCTTACTCTTAGCTTGGTTCGGGCCTTTGATCTTTTTCTTCTTCTTCTTCTTCCCACCTTTCGGTGCGGAAGAAGTTGGACCGTTTGCCACCAAGACTTGAGTTTGGTGTCCCATGAGTGTCTCCGCCGATACCAAAGCTTGCAAGAGTTGTGCCAACGTGAACTCTTGATTATTCATCATATAGTTCAACTGGAACTGCTCAAAGCTTTTCGGTAGAGAATGGAGAACGAAATCAACTTGCGTTTCCGCATCGTATTCCGCTCCAAGTACCTCTAACTTGTTGAGGTAGCCCATCATTTAGAGAACGTGATCCCATACGGGCGTTCCCTCCACCATTTTCAGTGATAACATGTCTTGCATGGTGATTTGCCTAGCCGTACGATTCTGATGAGCGAACATTTTCCTTAAGGTTTAGCATCATATCAGAAGTGGATTCCATGTCTTGGTGTTGGTGTTGCAACACATTTGACATTGAAGCCAAGATGGTACACCTAGCCATTTCATCGAATTTCATCTACTCCCTTTGATATTCCCTTTTGGCGTTATCCGCATCATCCGTAGGCGTAGGGGGCTTTGGTGTGTCAAGTACCCATTTGTGTTGTTGTGCGGTAAGGACAATAAATAAGTGACGTTTCCAATCAACATAGTTTTCACCTTCCAATTTGTTATCTTTAAGTATTGTAAACTATGGATTAAAATGAGACGACATGCTGAACTAAAATAAAACATACATTGCATTAATACATATATCGTTTCGCAAAGATTATCACAAATTTCGATCATGCCTTATAATAAAATCTAAAAAAAAAATATAGCATTAATCGGCCGACATCTTAAAACAGTTCACATAAGCCACGATGAGTGTGGACGTTTATGCAAACACATTTAAGCAAGTTACAAACAAGAACAGTTATAAACTTTTAATTTAAAAAATTTATAGTCGGCTCCCACTTGACCATATAAAATCGGTAGGGACTCCGATGGGGAGTAATAAAATAACAATTTTATACCTAAGTATTAACCATGATTAAATACGGGATTATTACTTCGTTTTGAATAAGACACTCGATGTGAGGGTCAATACCGCCACTAATAATAATCCACAATCATCCTTTTGGGAATTTGTTCGTGTGAACTTATCTTTTTGACTTATCCGATAGGGAGAAAGACGCTTGTCAATGCGTAGCCAAAAGACTTCACAAATAAATAAATCATGGAGGCCAAATAATTCAATTTTATTATCTAGAATAAAATATCGAATTATATTTAAAACATACTTAGTAATTTTCGGAGTTGAGATTTTTCATCACGATATTCATGCAATCAAATATTTAATCAAATTAAATAAATAAAGCATGCATCAAAACAAATTAAACAATTTGGCACATTATATCCAATTGTCATGGTTTAATTTCTCGTTTTGACTACGAGATATCGTAATCATCATTTATCTTCAAGCTTTATCGTCCGTCTCGATTAAGCTCTCACTCGACCGCAACAAAATTATAACAACTTTGTCTCCGGGCTTTAAAATATCCGTTCTTCGTCTAAGATATTGATTACGATTTATTTACGAAAAATAAATAAACCTATCGTCTAGACTAGTCTATTATAAAAAAAAAATTGTAGTCTACCCGTGGGTTTTCTCACTGGAAAAACGATCCGAACGATTTTAAAACTGCATCATCATACATGCATGCATAAAAAATATTAAATACCATGACAACTGGATACCTGCAAAACAGATCTAGCAATTCTACTATCCAATTTTAAAATTTAATATTAAGCACTTAAATTACAATTTAACATATAGAGCCTGAAATCGGCTCTGAAACTAGTTGTTGGGTTATTAAACGCGGATCTATTCGGGTTTTACGCTAAATACAAATTTAAGCATAAAATTAATATCATGATTTAAACATAATTAAATCAAATAATTATATATCCAACAACAGGCTTTGCATGCAAAACATATGAACATATAAAATCACATAAAGCCCTACACATGCGGAACTAAGAGATTTTTATACCTCTTGATGAAAAGACAGTTTCTAAGACAAAAGACGTCCTTTTGAGATGCTTCAGAGAAATGGTATTGTTAGCAGTGGTGGCCCTAAAAGTCCTTCTTATGTGCCTTTGCTTTTAACAATCAAAATGATTGACCCAAAAACCTTCTCAAGTATTCCCTCGTCCTTACTCGCACATCCGGTGGAAGACCACACAAATAATTTCAACACAAGGAAAAAGAATAATTTTGTACTGTTTACTTTGAACGGATTGCAATATATAAATAACATTCATATTTATCTGAAGCACAGTGATAAAAGATTTATTTCAGATAAAACTCAAAGATTCAGTTTAGTTATACAAAGTAAAAGCATACTTTCTAGTATAACCCTAACAATCCACGTATTAAATTACCTTTTGTTTGCCTATTTCGTGTATGCTTCACGCAAGTGTATGTGGACGTTGTTGTTGTTATTGTGGCAAGTTAACCAAGTTAAAATATCGAACACATGAAACGATGCGATATTAAGCAAGAATTGATTGTTTACTAAGGTAATAGCTAAGGAAAACAAGAAAATGTTCTTGGATTCTATCTACTCTTAACAAGAAAAGTAAATGCTAACTATCACCTTTTGCAAAGTGAGCAAGTGTGTTGGTTGTGTGCATTGGAGTACTTCAACTATGGTTCATCTAGCATCCTATCAATCCTAGCATGCTTAAGATCCTTTAATGTCTTAATCAAGCTAAAGAGCTTTATCAAGTGCTTAGTTCTCTCTACAACACCTAATACTCCATTTGAGAGGTTCTTAGTGTCTAAGCAATTCTCATTGATATAAAAGTATTAATACAAACACTTGGTGTGCACAAAATTCAATTAAAAACTTCCATGAATTAACTCAATTATCATGTGTTGCTAACTCACATAGGCTCAAAACATCCAAGTGATTACACTAAGCATTCAATCAAATCATCAAATTAGAGAATTAATTCATCAAGATAACTTATTCATGCATAGGATTAACAATACAATAAACTACACCATCGTATTCATACACCAATGCAACAAGAGATTAGCCCATGGCTAATTGGTAAATCAAATCAACAATTAAGCTAATAAATATCATCATTAACACTAATATGAAAGAAAATTACAAGAATCTTACCAAATGTGTAGTAATTGAAAAACTCTCCAAATACCTTCAAATGCTAACTCTTGATCCGGAACTTCAAAAGATAAATCCTATCGTAGGAATGTAGCTAACAACGAGACGAATCTAATGAACCAAACAGACCGTATCTAATGGTTGGATTACAAGAAATCAAAGCAAGAAGATTGAGATTAACTACAAACCCACTTAGTAACTTCCTAATCTCTCTCTAAAACTATCTAATGAAATGGAATGAATAAAAGTCCCTCCCAAATTTGATCCTTGAAGTATTTATAGTGCCCACAATGCTTAGACCCTTTTGCCCTTCATTAAAAGCGTGAAAAGACGACTTTGCCCTTAAGTTATAAAATTTCCGAACTGGCGCGGGAGTGAGCTTGGTTACACGGACTCTTGCTGCTGGTCACGCGGTCACAAAAAGCACTAACAGAGCGGAAATGCACGATCAGTTTTATGCTGGCGCACGCTCAACCAACTACAGGCGCGCGGTCAAAGCTCGTCCGTGACGTCTGATTTTTAACTTTTTCATTTTCGATCCTATGGCTCGTCCAAGCTTCCTAGGGTCTTCCTTTAAGTCATTTAAGCTTCCCCATGTGCTCGGATCACGTCATCTCATCCTTTCTAATCACGATTTTCTCGATTTTGCTCGATTTCACCTATAAACACAACTTTCTTGCCAAAAAGGGTGAATAACACAATGTATAGAATATTAGGGTCAATAATGCACATAAACCACTCAATATCATGCTAAAATGTATACAAAATTATGCAATTATTACCCTAATCACCTTTCAAAAATTTATTTTTTAGTTTCCACATCATATATAATATATATAAAAGTAAAAAAAAAAATTTAGTAAATTTTTTTGTGTATGAGAAGTATGATGAAAAAATATATTTTTACACCAGATTCAAGGTAGACTTGAAACGACACTCAAATTTTTTTTTTAATATAAGTTTTTGTTAATTTTTGTATATGTGATATATGATGTGGAAATTAAAACTAAAAAATAAAAAGGTAATTTAATACATATACGCCAGTGTGGCAACCTTTCACGTGCACCAGCAAGACACGTCATTAATTACGGGCCGAAAATAAAAAAAATATGTATTGAATTGAAATTATTTAAAAGGTTGGGATTTTTAATAATAATCATGAAGCTCAGGATTAACTTGAAAGTTGAGTAAAAGGTGACGTATTTATATATAATTAACCCTTAAAATAATATACATTCACAAAAGTTAATAAAATACACTTTTTATATTTTATTATTGGGAAAATACACATTTTTGTCCTATAAGTTTTGTTGACTTTGGTTTTCGTCCTCTTAAGTTTTGAACTAGTGTTGTTTCTGCCCGTGCATTGCACGGAAGCTAATTATACATATTCTTTTAATATAAATAATAGTTGATAATTAAGAAATATATTTTATTTTAGGGAATTTTTTCGTACTATAACTTTACATAATTTTGATTTTCTTCATACTTACTTTCAAATTTTGATCTTAGTACTGTAACTTTACCTATTTTTTTTTTTTGTCTTGCTGATCAAATATTGATTTTAATCTTATATCTTACTTTTTTTTGTCTTACAATCCACTAACTATTATATGACTAAAACAAAAAAAATAGGTAAATTAGTTACAGGACTAAAATAAAAAAGTGATAAACTTATAGGATTAAAATTAAAATTTAAAAGTCGACTGGGTGAAAATAAAAAAGAGATACAATTACAGGATGAAAATATGTAATTTATAGGATAAATATCAAAATTTAAAAATTAGCAGGGCGAAAATAAAAAATAGATACAGTTACAGGACGAAATTTTTTTTTTCCACCCAAGCTTTCATTCACTTTAATAGTATCAACTTCATCAATGAACACAATAAATCCAATTATATCTTCTAAATAAAATTAAAGAAATTAACTCAAGCATGAAATAAATAAATAAATAAATAATATTTAACTAATATATCAAAACTCGAAGGATCTCATCTTCTTCTTCTACTCTCTGAGCTTTTATTTCATCGAAAGAATAAAATCATTTGAGATTTAGTGAAGTCAAATGGAGGACAACTCTAAATATTAGTACGAAAAAATATGTTAAGCTTATAAAGGTGCAGTGCGGTATGATTCTTTCACATATTTTGACCTATACTAAAATTTGACGTTATATAAGTTTGTCTCTCTTTAATCATATTCTCAAACTTTTTGATAAGGTTCTCCGAACAGTAGTCTTGATGTTGCTATCCTACAAATATTTGCATTAATGAATATGTTAGTTCAAACATGTATTTTACATTTAACAACAACATAATCAATGAATAGATATTTATTAGAATAAAATTGATTACATTCTAATCAATTAGAATAAACTCATAGTAATTTTACTCTTTTGATTCTTTAGTACATCATCCAAGAACATATGATCTTAATTAATTTGTAAAGTCCAAGTATCCTTTATTGGATTAATATTATTGATAGGGGCAATTTTTTACTCCATTCTCTACAACATACATTGAATATAAAATATAATTCAGTATGTATTTAATTAATCTATAAATTTTGAAGACAAAGATAGATTTTGTATGTAAAGAGAAACCTTTAATTTCTAGACAAAATCAAATTGAGAATTTTTTTAAACAAATGGAGAATCACATGCATTAAAAGAATTATTTACAAAAATGTAATAACTACCGAAACAAATGAATTTAGCATGATAATATGAAAGAAAAGGCTATATTGGAAGGCTTAGAGAATGATATTATGATCTTAGGCCTAAATTTATAACTACAATATTATAAAATTAAAGAAGTAATAAATCATTACTCTAATTGATACTCTCTTTTGAAATTAATAGTTACATAGATAACAACCAATTAATACTATAAATATGAGGAATAAAAATTTGAAAAGTCACCTAATAAAAAAAAGAATGATCTCCTTATATTGACTTACGGATATATATCCAATTTATCACTCGTAATTTTGAAAAATCTTTCTTTAAATTCTACAATGAATATTTGGATAACATAAAATAAATAAAATTAAAGTCGTGCTCAAAGTCCAAGCGCACATGTCCATTATCTTTTAACAAATAATATTTCTAAAATTTTGCAACATCAACTTGTAAAATCATGCTAACAAAAAAATTCTAAAATTTGGCAACTCATTTAGGCCCCCGAATTTTTTTTTCTCTTAGCATGATCTTAATTCTTAATATTAATAAAAAAATCTCCTCTCACTCTCTTTGAAATTATTTGCAGATTTGAATTAATTAGAGATGCGGTGGTGGAGAGGTGGATTGTCTGTTATTAAGTTTGAATAATTATCAAAATGAGAAATATTTCCTAAATTGAATGACACAAAATTATAATTTTTGGGGGATTATCTAGGAGCAAAAAAACTAAAACTATATATAGGATATTAATTAAATATATATATATATATATATATATATATATATAATACTTATTTTTTTGAATCAAAAGTTTGAAGTGTGCAGTAAGTTTTATGTAGTAATTTAGGGTTTATTGTATTAATATATATAATATAATTACTTTGAATAAATAAAAGATATTAGCATAAAATTAAATAATAACAAAGACAATATATATAGAATTGACTATAATTATTTTGCAAATTTTTTTTAATTTTTTTTTACTTCTTACCGCTTTACATTTCAAAAGAATTATAAAACTTATTTTAGAAAATAAAATATAATGCAATAATTATATACGCATATAATACAGTCAATTATAATAAGTATCACGAAATAAACTTTATAACATTAATAGAGTATACAAAAAAATAAATATCGTACAGTAACATAATATTAAGGTCATCTTCAATTTTTTTTTAACATCCATCATACTGAAAAAAATAACATAATCATTCTAAGAGAATATCATATAATAATTAAATTTTAACAGATAACTAAAAGACAAAATTTTCAGATTGAACAATCTCCATCTTAAAAACATACCCAACATGAAGATCCATATAAGTAATGATTTTCTTGAACTCAGCTAACAACAAAAATTGTCGACCTTCATCTTTGAAAGAAACAAACAAATTTTTTTCTTTCGTTTTTAACTTCAACATCATGATAAAATCCATAGAATTTCTAGATTTATGCCTTCCAAAATCTAGCAGGTATAGACTGCGATTTTTTTAAATAGCTAAATAAATAGAAATATAAATTTTCTATTACTATAATTAATATAAATATCTTGAAAAGGTATTTTAGATTCTAACTTCCCAATCTTCTTTTGTTTATGTCGGACGCAGTAAGAGTTCATACAAACTTTGGTATCTCATTGTTAGACGTACTTGCAACATCCTTCACTACACAAATAAAACATTTCACTTACAAAAAAAAAAATTAATGTAAAAAATGTAAAATAAATAATTATAACAATTATACATATATAATATGTCTCAATAACCATGATATTTTAACATAATAATTTTAAAGTGAAATAATAGTTATCTTAATTATTCAAATATGAAACTTGAAATTAAATAATACAAACTTATATTACATAAAAAAAAACAAAAAAAAAAATCCTTAACAATCTCAAAAGCGGATGATAAAAAGTGCAAAGACAGTAATTCAGATCCTTAAAAAAATTATAATAATAACAATTTAATTATTACAATAATAATAAAGTAAATTATTTCTTTTATCACAAATAAATATGAAATATAAACTTTAAGATCTAAGAAAAATATACCATGAAACTAACTCTAGGAGACCGCCTAATCTTTGGAGTTCTATTAGGACCAACGATTACTAATGGAATTTCATTGTCAATGATCTTGTGAAGAGACTTTTGAAACATTAAATACTTCATCTTCGAACTTTTACTCCAACTAAGTATTTTTCGGCGATCCTTTACAGAAAAACAATGAAGATTAGAAAAATTCCAATAATTCTCATCTCCATCCTCATCACTGGAATAATATTCCTAAGACGATAATTTGGAAAAAGTAATCTTTCATTTTCAAGGTTAGCCTACAAAATAGTTTCAACGATTGTTACTAAAAAAAATATCTAAAGAAAATACACAAACACTCGAATGCAGAATCAAAGATAACTTGCCATAACATAAATTACTCCTAAATCACAATATTAACATAAAAATTTAAATAACCAAAATCAAATAACAAAGTCGATTTACCATAATCCTCATCCGCAATAGACGAACCAAATTCACATTTGGAATTCATATAAATATTTACGAAAAATATTTCAATCCCGTCAAACAATAAAGTTAAATATTTAACTTCACACAGGTTCTCCAATGCACAAAATCATCTTTTTCTAACATTAAAATGCAAATAATAGACTCGAGAAGTGTGAAAATAAATATGTTGCTTTCTACTCGAGACCTGATAAAGAACTTCTCCGGCAATGTATGTTCAAATAATGCCACAATCAAATTTGGAATGATCTGAAATATAAATTAATAAATTAAAATTGTCTAACAATAAAATAAAAAGATTAATAAAATTGAACACTTAGTGGACCAAAAGAATATAGATATTGAACAACAAACTCCGGAATAATGCTATGAAACATTTCTAAGCCTGAAATATTTTTAAAAATCTAATTTTATACACAAAAGATTAAAATAAAAATATCTTTAAAAATAAAGGATATGAATTAATAAAATTAAAATATATTGAAAAATATTACCCAAAATGTTGACTGGAAAGTTGTGCAAACGTTCACCAAATCTTTCATTAATTCAATCATCAAAACCATTGAACAATACAAAAGAGAATTCTACATCTTTCTCTTCCTCCAAAAAGACCAGATCTTTAGATTTCATATCAAAATAATTTTTAAAGTGAACACCAAAATTTTAAAATCATGATACTTTATTAAATATCAACTCAACTTCATGTTTATAAACAGAAAAATCACACATTGAATTCACTTTTCTGGTTGTGAACTGTGACATATATTGGTAAAATATTTGCGGAATTGCAGCGGTAACAATTTAATAGACTTTAAAAATAAATAATGAAAAAAAAGTGAACGCAAAAAGAAAAAGTAATTAAAAAAAGAATGAAGAATGTTAGTAAATAAAAAGAAAAGTAAATAAAAGCTCACAATATTCTCAAGCTTCTTAGACTCCTTGAATTTCAAATAAAACTGGAACTTTAACAGCATGTGGATATTTGCAATATATTTATGAAGATCTTCCTTTGTAACTAACACGACATATCCTTAAAAATAAAATAAAATAAAATAAATTTAGAGATAAAAAACATAAAAATAAATAAAAAGAATTACAAAATGTAAAATATACGTCTATCTTTTGATCGATACAGACTTTCTATTCCTAATACAAAAAATATTCTGAGAAAATCTACCCACAAAAAAAAAAAAATTAGAATTAATCATCTCTATATTATATTCAATCAAATTAATCCAAACTCTTGATCACAAAGTAAACACACCCTTACCTGATTAGTTGGGCCACTTATCAAACCAATCATCAAGGGTTGATCATTGCCATCTTCGGTCAAACCGTCAAAATTTTATAGACATTTATTACTTATCATCAACAAATGCTAGTAATTCACCTTACTATAGACAGCCACACTATAAATCATACTATTAAAAGATTCTAAAAAAATTGAGACTAACTATTCCTAGTAGGAATTGAGTCAAATCAATAATTAAATAATTGGAATCAATAAATTCAAAATAATTCAGGAAAAATATATTATTTTATTTTTTTCATACCGTTAAAGTAAAAATACTTTGTTAAAAGAAAATATTGTTGTGCAGTATATATTTAATGATTTAGATTGAATTGCCTCTGTTTATGAACTCAGCTAGGGTGCACAGATTCTTTTAAAATTATCATAATGCAGTATTCGATTCGCACCCGTCCCCTAAATAGGGTAAGATTCTTGAAAATGTGTATCTGATTCTCCACGTAGGGTATCTGGCTACCACGTGACGAATCCGATTAATAGATACTCGAATCCACCTCGCGAATCCTACTTGTTAATTATTAATTAAATACATTTTTTCAATTAATTTTTATTAATTTATATAATTTAAATTGACAATATGACACTTACTTTAGAAAAAATTCACTATTATAATATATATAATGGGTTAAGAAGCTTGAATTAATATTTTATTATTTAATTTATATTAAATCATTCAATATATTTAAGCTTTGGTTAAAAAAAATATGGATTTTGTAAATTTAATTTACATATTTTTTTAAAAATATATAAAATTTTCACATGTTATATATAATAAAATATAAATAAGTAGACGTATCCTTAACGAATTGTACCTAATTTTTTTTTTAAAAAAATTGAATCCCTATATCGTATCACTCTAGCACCCGCACTTGTGAAACATAAGCGCTCAGTAAAGGGTCAATATGAGCATGTTGATATATTCATATATATACAATTGATTTTCCTTTTGAAAACAATGATATTGATTGTTAATTTTGTATGTAAACTTTTTTTTAATATGTCTCAAATTTTTAATGGGCATAATCATTGTCATTGATAAGTTAATTTGTACGATTTATTATTCTTAAAATATATTGGGCAACTATGTATAAATATAAATAGAAATTGCATTAATAAGTTTACATTAATAATTATGAATAATAATTTTTTATTTAATCACTATACGTAATTTTTGGATCACTTTAATACGCCAATAGTCAAAAAAATTGTACAAACTTATTAATCATGCAGTCTACAAACAGATTTAATATAAAACAAATACATCTAAATTTATTAAATAACATTTACAAATAATGTAGATTCCTTTTAAAAAAATTAATAAAGTGTACGAATAACACATAAATAATCACAAATGATCTCATAAGTTAGTCATTGAATTTTGTATATGCTTTGACAATAATTATTAAATATTTACCTACTCTTAAAGTAGATTAGTTTTTTGCCAACCCGTGCGTTGCACGTAAGTTATTAGTTTTTAAATATTTAAATTAATTTAAAACTCAATCCATTCCAAAGTTATTTACCTATTTTTTTTTTCAAAATGGTCCGTCCCAAACTTATTTACACATTTCCACAAAATGCATGAAGAAATTACACTATTTTTCACTATCCCTCTCAAACATCTTCAAATTACATATCATGGCATTATTTTTACACAAAGAAATTCATCTGCTTCAATAATAAAACAATATGAACTTCTAAACACTTAGTCAAAATTCACTTTATCAATTTAAAAATACTAATAAATAACTACCACATTAAAAAATCTTGACAAATCAAAAGAATAAATGACTTTTGGACGGACGGATTATTATATACTTTTAGTATCACTTTAATTGATATATTATAATTAATCTTTTAGATATTAATTGATAACTTAACAATTATAAAATCATTTTTTAATAAAAAAATATATTTGTAAAAATAAAATTTTTAATATTTATTGTCATCCTCAAAGTTCAACTGCAAAAATAGCCTAAAACATAAATTTTTCCATTACCATTTCGCAATTTGTTTGTTTAAAACAATACTTATTAAGCATAAGTGATTCCCATTTTTTTAAACACACGTGTAGCAGCTTATTTTATTTTCCTAAATAAAAGTAAAACGACAACAACCATTTGTTAAATAAAACAGCATTCAAAGTTTAAAAGAAAAACAATGTAGGAAAAAAAAAAACAAATCATAAAACAATTCAAAAAATCTAAATATTTCAGAACACTTCTTGAAATACAACATTCTTAGTTGTATTATGTTCAGAACTGTCATTATTACACAACATAATCCTCAAACCACGTCGACTGATAACCCTCGAAACTGCGACATAAAGCTGGCCATGGCTAAACACTGGTTTCTTAAGAAATACTCCAACATGAGAATATGATTGTCCTTGACTTTTATTTATTGACATAGTATACGAAACAATCAACGGGAATTGTCTGCGTGTAAACTTGAACGGTAACCTAGTATCGGAAGGAGTCAGTGACAATCTAGGTATCAATGCTAGTTCACCAGCGCTGATGCCGGTAAGAACTTTACCTTCGATCAATCTATCACTCAACCTAGTGACAACCAACCTACAATAAAAAAAATTATTATAAAATTAATATTAAAAGAAATGGTAAATATTTGTAAAAAATAAATTTAATTAAAAATAAAAAGATTACCTGGTTCCGTTACATAATCCCCTCGAATGATCTATATTTCTCAACATCATAACAGGAGTTCCAACTTTGAGATTAAGTTCATGGTCGGGCACACCGGGAAATTTCAAAGTGTTGAGGAACTCAGGAGTATGAACATCAGCAAGAGAATCAAAATTGGAATCAGACCTGCAAAGACTATCGGAACTGAGATACTTGCGAGACTCCTTTTTATTTAACTGAACCATGTAATCATTAATTGATTTAACAGCGTCAAGTGTCAGGGCAAGTATAGCTCTGTCCTGTAAAAATTCGTGATCGTACATCCTC
Source organism: Prunella vulgaris (assembly GCA_026898435.1). Lineage (NCBI taxonomy): Eukaryota > Viridiplantae > Streptophyta > Magnoliopsida > Lamiales > Lamiaceae > Prunella > Prunella vulgaris. The sequence goes on from JAPKLY010000539.1 coordinate 104,594, forward strand.
GATTTAAATTCAGGATAAATACAATCAACTATAGAAGCAAGTGCATCATCACCACATTTCAACAAAATATCATCAGGGATGATAATATCTGAACCATAATCAGTTTTTTTCCCTATACTTCCATCACCAACTGATTCGATCTATTCCAAAAATAATTTCATTTCGTTCATCCCTTGAGCCGAATCGAAATGCATCAACCTCATGTTCCTTCTCAACTTCAAAACAGTGCATGCATTCCACAAATCAGATGAATTAATAGTGGCATGTACAATGTCTTGTTTGGAATGACAGGCAATATCTGTCGAAAATCTCCCCCAAAACAATTGTTTTTCCACCAAATGGTATTTCATAGCGCGATGGATCAGAGATCTACATGATATCTCTCAATGATGTATCTAATGCTTCAATACAATGCTTGTGAGTCATTGGAGCTTCATCCCATATTATGATCTTGCGCTTAATGAAAAGTTCAGCAAGATGACTACCTTGTTTGATGTTACACGTTGAATCTTCCAGACAATTGATTGGAATGTAAAACCTAGAATGCGATGTACGTCTACCAGGAAGTAAAAGAGATGCTATGCCACTCGATGCTACATTCAATACAATCTCACCTTCAGATCATAATCTAGAAGATAGTGTTCTCCACAAATATGTTTTCCCAATACCTCCATAACCGTACACAAAAAATACTCCACCAAAATCCGACGACACAGATGTAATTATTTTATCAAAAATAACACGCTGCGCATCATTCAATCTCCCTAGCAAAACTTCATACTCCAATCTCAGGTCAGCTCTATTATACGATAACTCAGTCAAATTCATCCTATTACAGGATGCTATACTGGTCTCAGCAACTGCCACAGACATACCATCAAAGTCATGCAAACTCTTACTAAGAGAACATAACATATTATCGATTTCCAAAAGACGACAGTTCTTGATCGCATCATCCGACATTCTCAACTCTAGAAAAATAAGAAGATTTAAAAAAATCATACATAAATTATTAAATTATATTTTTTAATAATATACTAAACAATTACAAATAATATATATATATGAAAAATACACAAAAACAAATATAAAAAGGAATTTTTTTTCTTCAAAATACTTAATATAATATAATATAATTATATAATTATGAATGATTATATAAAACGCCTAAAAAATAAATCATGCAATAAATTTTGGTGGGAAAAAATAAGGAAATTGAGCGAGAAATAATTTGGCGGAGGGAATTAAATTGAAATAATTTTTATTTAAAAAAAAATACCTGGATAACGTATTATTTTTCTTCTCTTATACAAAATATCATAAGATAAATATTTCCAACACTTATCCCATATTTCACCCGGATTATTTAGAGATCCAGAATTGAGAAGAGTGACAAATAGAGATCTCATCGAAGATGCAGATGCCCATAAGCTAGCATGTTCTAGTCCATCAACATACTCTCTATCATCGTCCAACAACCCTCTAGCAAAGCAAGCATCACGGAATGTGGGATAAACTGTTCCTCTAAACTTTTTGTGTTGGTCCCGAAACGAGTATAATCAGTGTATGGGGGGGGGGAATACACTGATGTCAGATTTTTCTGAAAGACTCAGAAAAATGCTCTAACACTCTCAGTCAGGAATTCCTGAATTACTCAGCATGCTGAAGGTCCACAGGGGCAGCAGGGACAGTTCAGTAACGAGTCAGATAAGCTGAGTGTGAGTAATGTGCTCAGAAGCTCAGTAGAGATAACAAACCTACTGACTGCTTGGAAGCGAGTCAGTTGGACTATTATCTCAGTGAGCTAGAGTACGTGCGGAAAGTGAGCCCTTAGTTTCTACTCGTTTTAGTTTCTAAAAACGTTTTCTCTGAGTTTGCTTAGTAAACTGGTGGTTAAGGCTGAGTGCATTGTATTAAGATTCAGGATGATTGATTCAGTCCTGAATGTAAAAAACAATGCAGAATGTTCAGTTTAGTATGATGACAGTTATGATCCTGAACAAAACAGTAAATCAGCACACAAGGGTCTTTTTAACGTGGTTCGGAGATAACCGACTCCTACGTCCACGGCCTGATTTAACAGGAAGCTATCCTCAAAACCCTGAGGATAGGTACTTGGTTTTTACGTGCCAAGGGACACGAATAGCCAACTACCTCTCTTAGGAACTGACCCCTGGGCGTTTTACAAGTCCCAGTCCTTCTAACCAACCAATCTCACACCCTGAGTGGTTTGGTATTCTTGGTTTCCAACTAGGATAGCTCTTGCAGTACAAAGTAATGCTAAATATTAGAGCTATCAGTCTAAGCAAATACAGAGAGAATCCTACTACAACACTAGGGAAATTTAATTGCAGAGTGTTGTTCAAAGTATGATTTGAGTGCTTGGATTCTTGAGAGCTTTCTCTTGGAAATTTCCCGTTAGCCTTGAATGGGTGCAAGACTCTCCATATTTATAGGCAAGATTCAAAATAGATCTGTTGGAGGAGATCAAATCAAATCTTTCCTATTTTAGGGTGGTTGCAGGCTAGAAGTACTGTTTGACCTAATCGTCATGCTTATTCTGGCAAGTTTGTCCCACCGCCTGCAACTCTGAGACGCATTAAATGCCGCATTAAATGCTGCGCAGACTCCGTACACACGTGTCAAAAGATCATTGGCTCTCCGTTCTAACGGCTAGTTGACTTTCAGACATTTGTCCTTCCTCGTACATTCAATACTCTGAGTCTCTTGTACATAACTCAACCTGAATGTTTGTCTTATTGGAGTCTTACTGACATTCTCTTTGTCTCTTGTCCCATAGCATAAATAACCTTTTTGCTTTGGACTTACATGATTCAGGTAAACTGAACCAACGCCTAAGTCAGGTCTTAAGTGCATTCAGCACAGCCTGATAGGTTATTCAACCCAGTATGTGTAACCTTTTTGCTTTGGACTTACATGAGTCAGATAAACTGACTCAAGGCCTAAGTTAGGTCTTATGTGCATTCAGCACAGCCTGATAGGTAACACTTACTCTTCACTGACTAAGTTCTGTCCTGAGTATGGTTAGAGTACTCAGTAGAAACATCAGCCAATGGTACTTCAGAATTGTCTTCAGGACGAATCATCAGGCTTCGTTCTTCAGCTTCAGTTCAGGCAATCTTCAGCAAGACTGACTCTGACTTCTTCAGGATGGATTGCACATCAGACTTCAGTAAATTGGGTCGACTCCAATATTCTTCAGTCTTCAGCGTGTTCCCCCTGAACTGAATTCCTAACTTGACTATCCTGAACTAGACAAACCTGAACAACTGTACTTAGGCAAATTCATCAGGGGTTTTGGGATCTAATCAAAATACTCAGATTGTCCCAACATTTTGATATCATCAAAACACGTAGGTACAATGACAACGTTCAACAGAATCCTCAGATAATATGCCTCACTAGTACTTGGTGGTATATAAGAAATACGACCAACTGAAAAACCCCTCTGTCTTGGTTCCCACTTTCTTGTTTTTCTTTTAAAAACAAAAAACTGAGGAATTTGAGCATATGTCAACTTAGCATCATCATCAGAATACTTATTCAACACAAACCAAGCTAAAAACATGCTAGTCTTCACACTCGGTCTGTCCAAAACAGAATGCAAAGAATCACTGTCCCTGAACACAACATTTTGTTGTTCTGGTAGATGGAATGGAAAACGTTCAACAGACGGATTCTTGTAGTTAATTTCAAAACCAAATAATCTCCAAGCAGCTTCATAAGGCGAAATATACCTACAATCATAATACATCTTGATCTCATCAACATCTGTTGCGTGATTGGACTCCCCACTATTTTCAACAAAAGTAGCTGTCACACGATCATGACCCTTGTTGATATACTTGAATAAGTATTTAATGACTCTGGATTGATTGCACCATTCAACATTAATATGCGCACCATATTTCAGGACAACAAATCTGTTATGAGGAACAACAAATCTGTTGTCCAAAACAACACCCTTTTTCTTCACGGTTTTTCCATCGTCCCTACGCCTATAAATAGGATATCCATCATCATCAAATGAACTCTGGATGAAAATTTCTTTGGAAAGTACTTTGTACATTCACCTTCTTCAGAGTAGCACGGAGAGTACTTAACAGTTGGACCACAAGGACCATGCATCATAAAATCACGAACAGCTTCAAAGTACTGCTTATCATTCGACTCATCTGGTAATTCAGCTGAAATTATGCGATCAATTTCATCACCTGAAGGATCATCATTATACTTTTCCAGAAAAACCAAGATATGTGCATGAGGCAGTCCACATTTTTGAAACTCCACAGTATACAAAACTGCAACATAACGTATAATTTTAGTACAAATTTCTACATTTAATTTATGATTACATACCATTATTATAATATAATTTAATTATAAATAAAACTTTACGCATACAAATATATATGTGTATATATATATATATATATTGTACCTGCTTTAACTTTTCCAAATATTTTATGTTGACGAATATCACGAATCAGTGCATCCAATTTGACATTAAAGATGCGACATACAATATCAGGTCGATCTTCAGGATTTTGACCTCTATGCGACATATAACGAATAGTTTCTGGCCATTTTACATTGCATAAATGTTATAAACAACTGTGAATAACCAGCCCAACGACAAATAGCCATAGCATCTTAATAATTCTGCATCATGTACCTCGGACCTCCAGTAAATGAAGGAGGCAAAACAATGCGCTTACCAATAGCCCTTCCTTCCCTCTTCCCATTCAAATAAGCATCTTCAAGACCGACATACATATCACATCGAAGTTCCTTCTGATGACTTTTTATGTACAAAAGCCTTGCAGACTCAACCATCGTATATGCATTCACAATGAATTGTTGCGTCAACCTCTTGCAAGATAGTAGTGTAGGAGGCTCATCATTCCTTTTCTGAAGACGATATGCAAAAAACTCTCTGATGCTAATACCAATCCTTTGTCCAACCCTTCCCAATGCAGATTGAGAAAATGGAATATCTTCCCTGTACCCATCCTCACCATAAGGAAAAAGAAAAGGATATTGCAAAGCAAGATAAGACGGGTTCAACTCTGTAATACGTTGCAGCATACCAGAATATGTTTGAATTATAATGTCACGGACCCCAATAGTACTGTCAAGATCACCAGTAATCACAGCTGCAACTTCTGAGACTGTAGGTAAGTTGTGAGTCCTTGGATCGTAGCCTCTACTTCCAATTAATTGCATAGTTACGTTTCTGTGACCAGAGCTGAATTTATCTCTAACATATCTAAACCTCTGAACCAGAACATTGTTATTGTCAAGCATCTCTTTTAAGTCCGATACAATCTCAGCTTGTATTGTATTTATATTTTTCGCTGACCTGAATATATAAATATATATATATATATATATGTTAAATAATGGGATGTAAAAGATAAAATGTATATATAAATGTATTGTAACTAATTTGATTAAAGATAAAATAATACGTAGATAAATTTTTAAAAATTAAAAATATCTTACCTGACAGATCGAATCTTGTTATATATTTCGTTATTTGTGTCGTATATGTAGAGCTGGGCATACGCTGGGGGATCACGACCACTTGGAAGTAAACTACCCAATCTATGATAATTCTGACCATGCATTCGAAACACCGGGGGAGAATTTCCTCTATTTAAATTTCTATCGATTATTCCGCCTAAAGATGTAAAAGAAAACATATTGTTGAATGAACAAATGTTATCTAAAAATATTTGCTTCTATAACTTTGACCCCATATCAAATCTTGAAGAAGTAATGGAGGTTGAGGCATTAGAGGTAATTGAATTTTTCCTTGCATACAACACAAAGAAAATTTTGGAGATAATTCTTTTTTTGTAGATTTCAATCGTTCATCAAACCAAAACATAGCACCACAAAATTCACATCGATGTATAGGATCTTCAATATCCCAATATTCGGCATCTGAAATAAATAAATTATAAAATAACCATTTAATTTAAGAAACTAATAAAAATACATATTTTAAAAAAGAAATGCTAGTTTAAAAAACTTAGTAAAAAAACATGAACAAATAAATAAAATAACTTACAATTAACTTCATTATCATAACTAATAGAATCGTCAGGATCCAACTCAATTATCTCCGAAATATCATCATTATCATACGGTAGAACATCGTTAAATATTGGCTCTCTAGACCTTAATTCTTCAACATGAATATCATCTCTAGCTAAATGATCAGGAAAAGAAAATTTTCCAACATTCTGATCATTAATGTGCACATTGCTAGATCCACTAACTGCATTTGACATAAAAAAAATAATTATATACCAAAACAAATGTAAAATCACTAATAATACTCATAATAATAAATAGTATTAATGATTTTTTTTAATAAACATAATAATATAATATGAGTACAATTGGTAACATCGGGATTTTGTTGTTTTGCATACATTTCCTTGCTTGAATTATCAAACTTATCTCCAAATACATAACAAAAAATTGATGACGAAGCGGTGTTTATAAGTCCATTAATTTCAGAATCGTTATTGCCTACACAAAAAATTGAAATATAAAGTAAGTATGTTAACATTTAGCAAATATTTTTTTAAAAAAATTGATAAACTGCAAGTTTTTTTTAAATATCACTAAATAAACTTATAAAAATTAATCTACAAAAAGTACTTTGTC